>VZUI01049065.1:0-22555 GCA_013401135.1 Cettia cetti | reverse complement strand
TTCCCCTTTCCCCTTTCCCTTCCCCTTCCCCTTCCCCTTTCCCTTCTTTCCCTTTCCCTTTCCCCTCTGCCCCTCCCCTTTGTAAATTTATTGTTTGCTTTCATTATGGAATATCTCTTTGTTTTGTCATAGCCTAAATACAGACTGTTGAGGAGGAATTAATTTATTAGTTGCTCTAATTGTGCTTTTGTCAATTAACAAGAAACTAGATAGATGTCTCATTTTAAACTTTCAGTTGCAGTAAATATATAAAGATCACCAGCACTGTTCAACTGGAGGGAGAATAAACAGGCTAAAAATGAAAACAATTTAAGCAGGAATCATCACCTATTAACTGTTAATTTTTCCTTTGATTAGGAAAAATCTCCTTTTGTCATTATATCAGACTATTTGCATATGGATCCTCCATTAAAAATAGGAGGTATTGATTTTTCACACTTAGCCTTAAGGCTTATCTGATTAACTATTACACAACTGACATTATAAAGTGAGCTTAAAAGGCTCAGATCATGTTCTAATTTGCATCTTGGTTTGAACCAATTCCACAAGTGTTTTACACAGGGAAGGAGTTTCTGTTGGAATCAGAGGCATTGTTCCTACAGGGTGACCAGACATCGATTATTATGTGAATTCTGTGTCTCTGCATTTTCCTGAACCTGTCTGGTGTGCTGAAATAAGTTTATATTTTCTATTTTACATACCCTTTTATTGCCTCCTTACTCATTTTGAGGAGGTGACTGTTTAAGAACTGCTTGTATTTCTCTGTCACAGCAAATACAGCAGTGACTCACTGAAGGAAACAGAATTTTTAAAATGATTTTTATACAGCTTCTGACATCAACCTTTAGAGAATAAGGGAGACAAAACTTTTTTTTTTTTTTTAGTTGGTTGGGGGGTTTTGTACCAGTTAGGTTATTTTCCCATGAACTCCTGATTTTATCATTTTTATGGGTGATCTTGTTGTAAAATATGTCACTTTGTTGGTCTTCATTTAATTCTGTCTAATTAGGATGTACTTTATTTGGCAAGCAGCCAGTAATTAGTGACATATTTATGTAATTATTAGCATGTAATATTTATATAATAAAACTGCCTAGAAGGCAATCCATTCAGAGGGCAGGGAAGAGGTAGAATACATGATTTGATGAACGCAGAGCTCTTACACACTGAGCCAAACGCAGCAAAGAAATGAAATGCATCAGTTGACCTGTCTAGTCTGGGGAGAGAGTTTGCATATCCTAAAATGATAGGATGTGCACACTTGGTAATCAGCACTGATTAGAGAGGGAGTGAAGATGGGCCCCTGTTTGAAGTGAGATAATAAGGCAGCTTGTTAGGGAGAGATAAATAGAACTTGAAGAAAAGGACCAGATGTCTGCTTGATGGCATTGAAGAGGAAGAGCTGGTGGGGTCCTCCAAAGGTAACTGATGGATGTGGAGCCCATTGCAGGAATCAGGGAAGCAGTGGGAGCTGTCTGCCCGTGTTCAGAGAGCAAAGGCTGAGCCCCCAGCCTGGCCTGACTAACCCAGGGCTCAGACTAGCAACCTTCACTCTGGCTGTAGGCTGAGGACCGTGTACATGCCTCAACAGGAACTGGAACTCTGTAGGTTTGGGAGTTTTCCTACAACTGACTCTAAGAGTTAAGTCAGGAATGAAGTTCTCTTGGTGGAGTTTTGAGTAGAGTTTGGTGTTGAAGTCATAAACCTTAAAGGGAGCACCAACAGTGATCTCTGAATGCTGATGAAGTTCTCTGTGCTGTTCTAAGAATATTGGGCTGTCTTGAACATGAACACTGAATTTTTTCTTCTCTTTAATGACATAACAATTTCACATCACTTTTGTAAACACAGGTAAAACTTTCTGGCTTTGTTTGTGCTGTGTTATGAAACTCTCATTCAGTCTAACCTAAAATTGAAGCTAAAATATAGGTTATTGGAAATAATAAAAAATAAAATTCATGTAGCCTTTTCCAACTTGTTGCTCCCTAACCTTGCTCAGCTGGGTCCTGTCACTTCCTGTAACATTTTCATCCATTATATGTGACCCTCCTGTAAACTATGCAGTGTTCCCCCAATGAAGATTAAGACCTTGTGATCCCAGAGCACTCTACAGGAGTGATGGATTTCTGATTGAGGAATTGTTCTGGAGTTTGGAACACTTCTGTTTAGCTTGGCTAGGGGTTTCCTGTGTGACTTTGGGTAAAACATTTAATCACCATGCTGCCGTTGTGCTGTGCAAACCCTGCAGAGCTGTGAGCACTTCCCCAGGGGCTGGTAAAGGTTGGGAGTTTCAGGAATGCCCTAAGGGAGGGGTATTTTTGATTCTTCTGAAAGTCCCAGACAGGAACCACGAGGAATTTCCTTGTCAGGGATGAGATGGTGGAGCCCAGGTCTGATGGCAGCTGCAGCTGAGGCACTGTGATATCTTTGATATGAGCTGCAGTACTGAATACAGAGGGAGGTGGCTTAGACTCAGTTCTAAACCTGACATCTCCTTCTGTATCATCTTTATCTAATCCACATTGTACTTCTTTGTACTAATATTTTCTATTTTTAAAGGAGAAAAAAAATAGAACAAATCAACTTTTTCTTGTTTTGTGCCTTTTTTTGTGCTAACAGGCAAGATCAAAAGATGTAGTTGCTAAAATCTTTATAGAGTTCCAATACAGTCTGTCTACCAGAACCGCTTGCTTCAAAAATTCATATATAGACCACAGCTTTTTCTGAACTAAAATTATTTTCCTTAAATCTTTCTTTTTTGTTTTTTTTGTTTTTTTTTTTTCAGTAAGGAAACATAACTTTCTCAAAGTATCTACTGGGTTTTTTCTGCTCACCTTTTTGACTTTATCTGGTTTTTTTTTCATGATCACAGAGTCTTTTCAGCATACTGAGATGTATTTTCCTCTGCCAGTAGAATCCCCATCTCTTAGTAATATTTTTATGTGATCATGCTTTGTATTTTTATTGCATCTTCTGCCTAAACACTTCACTTGTACATTATCAGACTCTTCATCACAAATTAGAAGACAAGGAACCATTTGCAAGGTGTTCTCTTGGCTTAGATTCTTTATATATTTATACCTCTTAACTTCTCTTCATGGGATGAAGAGAAACCCTGAAAAATATGTCTTTTGTTTTGTCACAGTTATATTTCAATTGTGAATACAACTGTTTTTATTCTTTTTAGAACTCCCATCCTTGGAGATACTCAGAAGCGACATGGACAAGGTCCTGGGCTCTGGGTAGTTGTGGTGAGCAGGGGAGAGACCTCTGGAGGTCTCTGGAGGTCTCTTCCAACCTCACTCACCTTGTGATTCCATGAGAACTCTGAAAAACTTCTGGGCTGGTGCTGTAGTTTTCATATATTCACCCATGTTAGCATTGACTTTGCAATATCTCTGCAGTGAGGCAGAATTCAAGTGCTGACATCTTTCCCTGGCCCCTTCTTTCCAGGTTCTGTGTTGTGTCACACCATGTGCAGAGCACAGGCAGGGTCTTGCAGTTTCTCCTGGGACTGAAGTCTAAATTCAGATGTGTGCGTGTGTTCCTGCTTTGATTCTCCATAATCCAGCTGTGCAGCCCAGTCTGGAACTTGTGGTTGTTCCAGGATTTTTCCATGTAATGTTTGTGTGCTGTCCAGAAATATTCCAAAGAGTATCTGGGATGTTTAATTTGAAAACTTTTTCAAACAATTCCACTCTATAGATGGGTAATTGGCTTTTTTCCACTCACTGGGATTCCTTCTCTGGATGCCTTTTGCTCTTCCCTGCATTTCAAAAGGCCATGAATTTTCCCCATGGGAATCACATCCTAGCTGAGAGGTGTGCATGTAATAAGGCATTGTGTGAATCCTTTGGGTGTGAGACAGAGGTCTAAATTATTGCCATTAATGGTCTGATGATAACAAATTGTTATTGTTATATGTAATCTGCATATCAGAATGTCTTCCCAAAGTCATTATCATGCTGCCTGTGTGCCCAGGGGCAATGTTACACCATAACATTTCAGTCTTTCAAATTACAAAAAGCTAATATAACTCTTGATGACATTTACAAAAATGTATAATGGCACTCCTTTCAGGGCTCTCACAGAAATTATTCTCAGGGAACTTCAAGGGAGTTCTGCCTGTAAAAGAACTGCAGGATCTGGCACTTTTTACTAACAAAGCCACAATGTTTTTCCTTCAGTGGCACCAGCTCAAGAAAATGTTAAGTCAGAATTGTTTTTAATTTATTTTCTGACTTAAAATGCCCTGGCCAATGTAAGCTGTATTTAAGTTTCAATGCTCTTTGGCAGAGAGTCCACATTCTAAATTTCTTTTCATAGGAAGTTGTTATGTCAGAGTTATAAACCTCTGAAAATTGGCATTTTGTAATGGAAGTGCTGACAAGACCTTTATTACACCAGTACAAATAGGCAGCATTCCAATAAATGCTGGTTGCTGTTTTTATAGTCTGCTGGTTGCTTTCTGCTGCTGTATTTCAAAGTGGACATTATGCAAAATGTAAGTGGCATAATAAAAATACACTGGTAGGGCTGGAATTTGGCTTTTACTGTGGCAACAAAACTTCAATATGGTTGATAGGTCTGATTAGAGATTAAGTTTTTAAGGGCTGGTGTATGATTTACTGGTAAATTGTTTTGAATCCTTACCAGCTGCTGTGTACGTTCAGCACAGAATTGAAATGGAAAAGGTGATTATCATGGCATGGAGAAGTGGACGGTAAATTACTTAAATGGCAAGAGCACATCACATCTAAGACCCAAAAGGTTCCTATTTAAGTTTTATGGTTTTTACTGTGATATTCACAGTTAACATTGTAGAAAGAAAGATGCACTTCAAACATCCGTGATTCCTTCATGCACTCCGTGATGCACTCCGTGATGCACTTCAAACACCTCATGACTCCTTCATAGTCATGAGGTCTGTGAACTGTTCCAGACCTAGAAGTCACTGAGGTAAGGATTGAAGGATGTGTGTGAAGTGAGGAAGGTGAAGAACATGGGTGGAGAATCCCTGGAACTTTTCCATCACCTCCCAAGAGCACTCTGAATTTCACTGAACCCGGTGGAGATGTAGCTCCACAGAGAAGAGAGCAGAAAGTCAGTGAATGTTGAAAGCTGTACCTGTCACTGTGGCCTGAGGGGCTCAGAGCCCTGTCTGCCACAAGCCTCTCCTCCCACACTGCATTTGTTAAGTAGGTATTCATAGAAAGATTGAGAATCTATTATCCCTCCAAAGAAAAGCAGATGGCACAGCCTTGGGATGTCTTGGCTTTTTTATTTATCCTTGCAGCATTTTTGTTGGAATCTGGTAATACAGTACTGAAAAGTTCTTGGTTCAAATGCAAAATATAGGCATTATTTTATCAAAGCACTGTAAAACACTGTATCACTTTCTGAAATTTTTTGGTTAAAATAACAAGAGAATAGAATTAACTAGAATATGTAGATTTCAAAAATGATCCATCAGTCTATGCAAATTGCTATGTTAATAATGTATTTTTAATGCTGAGCACATTTGACAGCCATTTCATCTCTCTTTCTGAACCAGAGCTTGGCAACCTGCATTAATTCTTACACTTTACAGATGTACCATTCAATGCATGTGCCATGTACTGATGTGATCCAAATAAATTAAAGCATGTCAAAGCAGTGGCATTATTAGTAAACAACGTTGTGACTGGCTGCTTGAATACAGGAGAGAAAAAGGAGAGGCAAAACCCAGTGCTGTTCTAGCACATCTCACACCCTCACTGGCCTTGCTTCCCATTATGGGAGTATCAATCCTAAGTGACACCAGGGCTTTGGAGGAGATGAGTGGACAAACCAGAGTCAGTGAGATTCAGTCAGGAGTGTTGGGTGCAGTTCAGACAAGGTGGAGCTTAAACAGACCCAGAACCCAGAATTTCCTGCTTTTACTTGCTCTGTGTGGCTGTAAATTAAAAAGAGAGAGAGGTACCATGTCCTAATTATTTCTCTACCCCATTAACAATAAAACTGGTATTATTTCAGACTCAATGTGTGCTTCTACATCATTATTTCTTCAGCAGAGATTTTCTGTCCTTTCTTCAATGAGTTAAAAAACCAAGGTACAAAATACAAGAGTTGCTGCTAGACTGCAAGGGACCATATAGTTATGTTTGATTATAGCTCTGCTGGCCTAAAGGTCAAAGGAAAGTTTTAGAATACTTAAGAGACAATTATCTAAAGTTCAGACTTTTCCAAAGGAATAGAACTAGAAATTATACAGACTATTATCTAAAGTTCACATTTTCAAAGGAAAAAGGTAGGAGGAAATGCTTATTCATCATCACTTTGCTGTTAATTTGTCTGGCTTTTTTTTTTCCTTCTGTTAGAATTTATTTACTACAAGTTCTGTATTACACAGTAGTACTAACATAATTATTCCCCTTTCCAAGAAATTTTAACATATGAGAATGATGTATACATGATTAAATATTACTTTGCTCTTGATTCAAAATTCCCAGCAGTACTTTCTATTTCTGCAAAGGACTACATGGAAATGTGTTTAGGGTTTTTTTTTTATTCATTAGTTGATTCAGCTGCTCAGTTCTGGCATAAACTGTTATTATTTAAGCCAACTGGTAAAGAGAAAATAATCAAAGATACAAAATATGTGACAATTTCCAATTATTCTTCTACCAATACATTTTCTCACATGAAATACTTCTTCTTTCCTTGTGTTCTTATTGGTATTTAAGGGATTGCAGAAACTCTTTCAGGTCTATAAAAAAACCCCAAATCATTCAAATGTTTGTTAATTTCTTGTAGGAATTCTTTGTGAATTGCCATTAAACATGCCAGTGTGGAATGCAGCTTGCCATGGGGCAGGAAAGAGAATTTGATCAATCAGATGAATTTTTATGACAAAAAGTTTTTTCTTCTGAACCTGATGTCTGCTATCAAATTTGATAGCAGTCACCAATCTGCTTTTTGGAAGACATCACAAATATTTGACATTTATGAAAAGCAGGTCAGTTTGGAATATCAGTGGATGCTTCAATGCCCATGTGGTTTGGCCATCATAAATCAGGAAAAGTACACAGTTAAAACAGTGTATTTATTTATCTCTCTATTTTCAGATGATTTTGTAAGCCTTCTGTTTGAATAGAACATTTATGCCTCTACCCTACAGATTAGGCAAAGGGTCCTTTTCCTTGTAAACTGCTGCTCAGGAGGATTTCGTTGGAGATGGTCATCAAGGAAGGCCTGGTACAGCTGTAAAAATACACAGGACACAGTTGTATATCAAGATATATTAATGTACATATATATATATAAAAATAAATATTATATATATATAATATATATAGTACCATAAAAATGTATTTTTTATAAATACAGCCATGTTGAAAACACTAAGTTTAATCATGAAACAAAATAGTTATAGCAGTTCTAATGCTATTTTTTTCAGCTACTAACTATTGCCAAATTTATAACATACAAGCTTACAATAGTATCCTTTTAATCAAATATTCCTTTAAAATGTGTTTCAGCCTAAGACAAGAAAAATAAAAAAAAATCCTTAAAAAAATAAAAAGAAAAATCCAAGAAAAATAAAAAAGTCTTACATGGATGTTTCTCATAAAGCATTTTCATTTCATTCTTTTAGAAGCAGGAAACTGATGCTTCCCACTTGTACTCTAGTAGAGCCTGAAACAAATCAGTTTTCAGCTCAGGGCCTGTTTGTGAGCAGTGGCTTTTGACAAGGTGAATATGGATGAGGATGTGCTTGGAGTTGTCACTTCTGGTTCTTGTGGTGGATCAGAAAGGAGATCAGGACTATTCTTTCCCAGGGATTTTGTAATTGCAGAAAGAAGAAAGAGAAATTTCTAAACAAGGGCGTTAGCACACGTGGGACTGTGGGGCTGCAGGGACTTGTCAGGGCTGCATTCCCTGGGTTCCTTTCTGCAGTGCAATCCTGCCAGTCCAAAGAAGAGTTATTTGTAAATCTTTCCAAAAAAGGAAGCATGACTGAGAAAATATTCAAAAAGAATAATGATTACAGTGACTTATACAGTGGCTTTTTGAGACACCTCTGTGTCTCTTAACAGTTTATTCTCAGGCTCTAAAAAGGGGATTGGAATCTTCCTGTCATCCACCATTTCTCTGCCATTAGATTTGAATTCTGAAGAAAAACGAAAATACCAATGTTAGAAATGATCTTTTAAAAATCTGTGTTTGACATTGTAAGGTCTCCACTAGTGAATATTATTTATTACAAGAGGCATATGCATATTAATTATGGTTATTAATGGGTATACAAAGCTGAACTGGCATCATCATTCCCTTGAATGTTCTCTTCTAGTGCCTTTGCAGCTGGTTGCTGAGTGTTCTGGAGCTCACATTCTTTCAAATGTTATGTGCTCTGGTTTTCTGCCTGTATTTTGCTAGTTTCCACTGAAACCTTGATGATAATAATACAATTGCTCCTTTATTTCAAGTTGAAGGTTTTTATTTAAGAATAGCTGCTGGTTTTGAACAGAGATTGGAGGTGAATGAGCTATCTGTGTCTTTTCCTTATCAAAAAGAACTTACTTATCACAGTAAGGATATTCCTGCTGCTCTTCTTCTTGTCTCAAAGAACTCTGTTTTACAGAGAATCTGAGATTTAAAAATGTACACAGAAAGATAGCTTTAATAAACAGGAAGAAACATGTATTTCTGTCATTCTGCTGTTTCCAGCTGTAGAGTTTCCAATTAAAATTCTTTCTTCACATAAGTAATATATCCAGCATAGATAACAACTTCTACCACAAAGTACTAAATACCATTAATTATTTGATCTTCCTGAGGACATTAAAAAAGGGATAAAAAAAGAAAGGCAGAGTTCTGTAGGTGTAAGGTGGCACACCAGGGAACTCCACTGATCTCAACATATTAGAGACTGCAAGGGAATTAAAGAATTGCAATAATGTGTGCACAAAAAATGACACTTAGATGCAAACTCACTGCTTCTGATTTTTATTTTTGTTCTGTTCTTTTATTGTCTGGCTTAAAATTGCAAGATGCCTTCTTGCACAAAGTGGGAAATGAAGGAGTTGACTCCTGCCTGCTAATTTCACATTCTGATTGCTGTTGATGCCATTAAAGTCACTCGTGTCCAGAAAATCCAGAAGTAGCTTTGTATTAAAATGATTGCATTTACATTTTCTCAAAATCTTTCACCCAGGGGCCTCAAAAGAGATCTGGGAGATTTGAGAACAGTTGGGGAATCTGCAGAAAGCACTTGGCCCTGTGGTAATTGTTGTGGTTATGCAAACTACCTTTGTCTAGAAACCACACTGGACAGCTTTTAAAGGCCTGCATTGTCATTCTGTGTTCCAGCTGGGAGGGAGATATTCCCAAAACAGTCTCTTTCATGGTTATTTCAAGAATCTGCTTGTAAATTCCAGAGACGGAGAGTCAGCCAAGGAGCTGAGCCACCGGGATTTTTTGTGTGTAAAAAGGCAGAAGTGAGCTCCAGCCCTGAGCTGGGGTTGTGCATGCCAGAGCTGTGTTTCTCTGACCTGACACAGCTGCTATGACACTTGCAGCTCACCAGGGAGAGGGCATTCCCATGAACTTCTCCAGCCCCTTCCCCACAGAGTAGGGCACAGAATTCCAGGAGACTCATTCTGCTGGGGAATGTCAAAGCCCCTCCTGGTCAAAGCCCCTCCTGGACGTGCCTCCCTGACTGGAGGGACACGCTCAGTGTCTCTGCCTGGGGCACACAGCTCAGAGCTCTGTCAGCAGAGAGCTTTGGGGGTTTTCTGCACGTGCTTTGGTTTGTTTCACTAAAAGTACCATGAATAAATAAACAAGCTGAGCAGTGCTCTAGTGAAGGATCATGGGTTAATTGGGAAGATGAGGGGAAGGCGACTGTCCCCTCTCCTGCTGAGCACCTGCTGCCAAGTTAATTCATGCAGCAGTGCTGGAGATTGTTCCTGGAGGAGATTCCTCCTGTTTTGTCAGCTCCAGGAGAGGGGGACATCCACAGAAAGGAGAAAGCAAATCCAATAAATTGAGTTTATTGCTGATCAGCTGCTAGGATTTATCTTCAAGTTCTAGGAACCAACTAAAATGTCAACTAGGGAGTCATTGTTCTTCACTCAAGAGCCACATCTCCAGCAATACCAAGGTATATTTATTTTAAGACATAGCAATGAAGGGGAAAGGATTTATTGCTAAACAAAATTCCTAAGTCAAATGGAGGACTTGCCACCCATTGGCAAAACAATTTGGTAATTTCATTTTGCTTATTCTATTTTCTGCTTGTCAGTTTCTATTCTTTCCAGGCATATCATGTTCATTTTAAGTCAAATATGGTTTCTAACAAAAAAAACCAAAACAAAACAAAAAAACCAAAACCCCCCAACTAACAACAAAAAAACTCCAACCAAACAAGCCATCTCTAAGAAAAGAAAGTTATTCTCCTCTCCTCGTTTGACATCTCGTCTGAACAGTTCTGACTGTCCATCCATTGCAACTTATTTTGCACTTAACTAACAGTTCATATCCCAAATACCTTGCATCTCTTTTGCTTTCTCTCATTACTTCTCAACTTGAATTGATAACCATTACTGGTACCAGGTGGTTTCTTACACTCAGCAAAGCTGCACTGAGGGGCACTTTATTTCTTCCATCTCTCCTCCCTCTCACTTTTTATGCCCCCTTCTGTTTGTCTCTTTAGAGTACATCCTTCCTTTTTTTACTCAGTTGTACTCTAGTTTTGGCTTATTAGAATTTTCTGCAGCAGACAGGATGGCAGTCAGTGTCTCAGGAGGATGGAAGGGATCTGAAGCTCTTCCCAACAAGGGCAGCTTCTCTTTTTTTGTTCCTTCCTAAAGCAGGTGCTTCCCTCTTTTGCATATCTATAAAGTGCAGGGCTGTTGGGCTCAGCACATCAATCCTGTGCTCCAGCTTGGGCAGAGAAGGGCTGCAGCAGGTTCACAGGAAGGAACAGGCTGTATCAGTACAGATTTTAGAGCACTGTGTAATAGAACTGTAAAAGTCTCTGGAGTTTGGAATAAATGACTACAGATGTGACACCTCTGAGTGGGATTTGTCTCAAAGAAAGCTGGAAATTGAGCACCATGTAGTTCTTTTCCCTTTTGAAAGGTTGAAGCAAAAGGATTAAGGATGCAGTTTATGCTGGGATATTTTTAATTTTGCAGAAGAATGACAACAGACAGATAAATTTATTTTCCAGTATTTGAAAATAGGGAGGGGTGCCGAGAGGGAAGAGAAGTCTATCAAATGAAAAAAGGAACTTTCACACATCACATAGTCACTCTTACTTTGGTGAAGCTCTACACACCCATATTGAGGGAAACTGAGCTACAGGATTATTTTCCCAATGTAACTTTTCCCTTTTCTCCCTGCAGAGAACAAGGGTGGCACTGGAAGTGGTTTAAGTTGCACACGTGTGTTAGCACCTCTGGCACACCCAGCCAAGGAGGAGTGCAGGATTTGTTCACTTCCAGATGTGTGTTAATTGTTGACTTCAAACACACGTGGCTTTTCCACTGCAGCACACTGGCACATGCGACACTGGCTGTTATCAGGGACTTTGGTCCTATTTGAGTTGTCAGAATTCTTAAGAGCTTATACCTGAAATTTGTCTTCAGTAAACACATATGCTTCCTTTCATTTTAAAAAGGGCACAAGGAAGAGCCAGACTATTTATTTAGCTCCAGGGTGCCATCAGTTTTGATGTGACTGTTTCCAACTGGAATAGATAAAACCTCAGGTTTCCTGTGGAAAAAAGAATTGTTAGAAAGACTTTGTGTTCTGCAGAGTGACCATATTTATTCTGCTTTATGAAGGAGTTAATTTTTAGATCGACCTTCACGTGTTGCATAATCTAAATGTATGAAAAATGCTGAAATGGTTACATCATCTGCAATGTAAATTATAGTAAGAACCTCTCTAGGCCAAGTCAATGTGATTGGTAGGTAATTCTGCTGTGGAAGAGATAGAAAATTACAGATTCACAGAATGTTTATGTAGGAAGGGACCTGATCTTCAGGAGAAACCTATTGCCATATGAGCACTCCCAGTGTTTTCTTTCCTTCCATGGAATGACATTTAGCATTGCACGTGTCCATTTCAGAGTATAAAATATCAGGAGGCTTTCTTTTGCTCATGATGCAACAGGAAAATGAACCTCAACTCCTTCTTCCAAACAAAATGTGCAGCTATATTTTTAAATTGTCATTGGATCCCACAGCAACACTCACTCACACACATACACATTCCTCTTCTCTGAGCCTCTGAATCTCTTTGTTAAACAAAACACAAACAGCAAACTAGTGCAAGTCAACATGCACTCTGTTAGTATAATTTCTAATATTGAACTATTATTTTATTCCTCAGAATAAAGCAGTTAAAAGTTGGGGAATATTCAAGTATATAAAGAAATCAGATTTTTTTGCATATTTGACATGCCACTAATGATGCTTTATACCTGAGCCCTGTGACACATACGAGATTATTGATATCTCTGTGTGTTTATAACTGCCTAGAATCTGTAATTTTTATAACTACACAAATCAAAATCTATATGATTACCCTAAGAAAAATCAACTTGTATTCATTTGATGGTGAACTGAGAACTGAGTGACTCTGAGAGGTTTCACTGTGTAACTCTGTG
The DNA here is from genome assembly GCA_013401135.1 of Cettia cetti. Taxonomy (NCBI): domain Eukaryota; kingdom Metazoa; phylum Chordata; class Aves; order Passeriformes; family Sylviidae; genus Cettia; species Cettia cetti. Next base: position 9,897 of record VZUI01049065.1, on the reverse strand, counting down.
TCTGTGTAGGATGCCATGCAGTCAGATGCCTCTTTGTATTTCTAAAATTAACTTTCTGCATATGTGTGCAGAGGTAAGAATGTCCTGGACTCATTTCCTGTCCCTCCATGGGAGATACAGCCTGGTTTGCTTTCTTTTCTTCATTGAGGGCAAATAAATGCTTAGATCACTTAAAATTAGGCCCACAACTTTTAATGCATTTAGCTTTCCTTTTGTCTTTATAGAAAAAGGAAGACTCTTTTATAGCAGTGGAAAATGTGCAGTTTGTGGTTGTAAGGCAAGGAAGATTTGTGTTAATTGCTGGATGTGCTTTAAGTTTGGGTTACTTTGACATCTTGTTTCTCTCTTGCTTTACTGGTTGGGTTTTTATGACTGTGATTTGAAAAAAAATGTGAATCGTGATGGGAAGATATCTGTAGTGCTGTATGCAGAGGAGAAATAAAGGATTGCCATCATGAACTTCTCACCGTGTGACACAAGAAAATGCACATATTGCACTTCTTCAGGCAGCGGGGCAGAAGGGGGAGGCATTCCCGCGCCACGTGCTGCTGGCACGAGGAGCTGGCGGGGCGTTCAGGAGGTTCAGGGCGTTCTCCTGAGCACGCTTTGGGAGGGTGTGCGCTGAGACACTGCCGGTTTTGCCTTTGCAGACAACACCCTGAGCATCCTGGCCAAGCACAGCGGGTTCAGCCGGCAGAAGCAGGAGGTGTACCTGCTGCCCATCGTCATCAGCGACAGCGGCACGCCGCCCATGAGCAGCACGGGCACGCTGACCATCCGCGTCTGCGGCTGCAGCAGCGACGGCATCGTGCAGTCCTGCAACGTGGAGGCCTACGTGCTGCCCATCGGCCTCAGCATGGGCGCCCTCATCGCCATCCTGGCCTGCATCATCCTGCTGCTCGGTGAGCACGGGGCTGCCCCGGGGAGGAGGGACGGCCCAGTGCAACACAGCAGTGCTGGCAGGACTGGGGCCCTCGTGTGCCAAGAGCTGGACAGAAGCACAGAGAGCAAAGTCCTGTTCTGGAGTAGTCTCACACACAAGTTTCAGAATAAATGGGTGTGGGAAGGGAAACTGAAAATCAGATCAGGGTGCTGAGCAGCAAGGTGAACACAGTGTGGACTACACCTGATGGAGAATGGATCTGTTATAAAGGCTAAGACTTGTATGAACCATGGACAATCACAGAATGTCCTGAGCTGGAAGGGAGCCATAGGGATCATTGACCCAGCTCCTGTCCCTGCCCCCAGCAATCCCCCTGTGCACCCCTGGCAGCGCTGTCCAAAGGCTCCTGGAGCTGTGGCAGCCTCGGGGCCGTGCCCATTCCCTGGGGAGCCTGGGCAGTGCCAGCACCCTGTGGGGCAAACAGAATCTTTCCCTTATCTCCAGCCTAACCCTGCTCTGCCCAGCTCCAGCTACTCCCTGGGTGCTGTCCCTGCAGCCCCAGGGAGCTCTGCCCTCAGCTCCTGTGCTGCACTGAACCAGCCCAGTGCCCTCAGCTGCCCCTTGGGTGGCCCCTGCAGGCCCTTCCCCAGCCCTGGCTCCCTCCTTTGGTTGCTTTCTTACAGCTTTATATCTTTCCATTGTATATATTTGTATATTTCTATTATGAGTTTATTCGGGATTTTAATGGTGCAAGAGACACTAAAGCTTTACAAGATAAGCACTGTGGTATATTTTAATAAAACATACAACATTTGTATACAACATCAAGGGAGGGAGAGAGCAGTGAAAGTAGAGTCCTATTTCTACACTCGGCAGTTTCACTCTGTGACTGAGATTTACATCAGTAACTGAGGTTTCAGCATTAAGCTGCAAAAACAAGCATAACCCATTTAGAGTTTTTTATGCATCTGTCCACAATTCTGAAATTGAGCTAAGCTCATTCTTTCTCACTTATTTTCTCACTCTCTTTTTAGTTATATAATAGGAGCCTTGAAACTGGTAGAAAAAACACCAATTTCCTTCTTTCATTAGGGCTATGTTTTCAGAAAAACACCGTCTAATTTTTGAAAACACCATCCCTAATGTAGATCATGAAAGACTATGTGAATAATGATACCAACTTCCAAAGGGAAAAGTTGAGGTTCAAAATTAGAAGTAAGGGAAATCTTAGTGCTTCTATAAAATTGAGCTTCAGATGTAAATACTAGCTGATAAAGACGAGATGACTAATCATAGCTTCTGATCAATCTTCTTCACATGAAAGGGGTTGAAGTTGTAGATCTTTCAGCTTTTCACCCTTATTACCCCCAATTCCACAAAAAGCCACCTCTCCCCTTCCCCAGCTGCTCTCACCATGTGGTGTTTGGATTGGAAATGTTGTGCCTAACCAGGTTGTGGTGCTCTCTTTGCAGTCATTGTGGTGCTGTTTGTGACACTAAGAAGACATAAGAACGAGCCTCTGATCATCAAGGATGATGAGGATGTGAGGGAAAATATCATTCGCTACGACGATGAAGGAGGTGGAGAGGAAGATACGGAAGCGTTTGACATTGCAACTTTGCAAAATCCGGATGGAATTAATGGCTTTTTGCCTCGTAAGGATATTAAGCCTGATCTTCAATTTATGCCCAGGCAGGGTCTTGCACCTGTTCCCAATGGTGTTGATGTTGATGAATTTATTAATGTAAGGCTTCACGAAGCTGATAATGATCCCACAGCTCCGCCATATGACTCTATCCAGATTTATGGCTATGAAGGAAAGGGGTCAGCGGCTGGTTCCCTCAGCTCCTTGGAGTCCTCCACATCAGACTCAGATCAGAATTTTGACTACCTCAGTGAATGGGGTCCTCGCTTTAAAAGACTCGGAGAACTTTACTCAGTTGGAGAAAGTGACAAAGAAACTTGACAGTGGATTACAAACTTTTTCCCTGTTGACTTAATGATCATGTAATATTCTAGGGCCACTGCTGTTAGTTAAAACTAATGTGGCTTTTTGTTTTAGAGGCAAGTTTAGCGCCAGTCATCTATAAAATCAACTACATTGTAATGTTGAACCAAAAAAAAAAAAAGTGTATGTTAGGAGGTTAAGTCTTGTGGAGTGTGAAGTAAAGTATGTGGAGTGTCTAGAAGTCTTTGGATATTTGATATTCACTTGACCACTCTGAAGATGGAGATTTGGATCTTTGATTATCTTCAGTGAATTGAAAAGAACAAATAAGAAATTGGTGCTCTGATAGGAAATGGACTTGCAGGGATTTGCTGTTGAACAGTAGCTCCTGCTCAGTATGTGTAAAACTAAAGGTTTGTTTCTGCATTGCCAACAAAGATCCTGCCACAGAAATGTTCAAAGCAATATCTTGGTCTTCTTAGCAATGCTGAGCAGAAATAGCATTGCCAATTCCTACTGGCTCCTACTGTGCAGTGACCATCCATTGTACATACAGTAATCGTTGGCCACGCAACCACAGACTGAATATCATCTTTAAATATTGTGTCAAGCCTTAAAATATTCACATGTTCTTAATCCATTCCAGTGATGGGTAATAAATACTACTAATGTGTAGAGATTCAGAGGCAGGGCTGCAAAACCTTGCTTCAAAAAAGGATCTTTTTTTCTAGAAGAAGGATCAACCCTGTGCTTCGTCTTCTGAAAGAAAAAAACTGTGAAATGGGATGGACTTACATAAATGAAAGAATTGCTGATTTTATTGCTAAAGATCGAATTTATTTGTTTAATCTTTGAAATAAATATTTTATTGATGTCCATTACTGCTTTTATTTATTAAGACTGATAATCTATAGAGTAAGATTATGAAGAAAACTAAATTATATCAGTTAAATTTTTTTTTCTATATATAATGAATGTTTCATACATGTACATTTTGAAAAGAAAAAAGACAAATTGTTGCGGGTTAAAGCAGTTCCCTGTCCATTTGCAGTAGCTGAATTTTAAGAGAATGCTGGCAGGAATTAAACTTTGCCAGAGAAAACTTTTGACAGTTTTATATCTTCTTCATAAATCTAGTACCTGGTGTTTTTAATAAAAGCACAAACAGCTGGAAGTAAACTGGTTCATGTGAATATTTAAACTATAGACTTTTAGAAATCCACACATAACACAGTAAAGTAAAAAAAAAAAAAACAAACATGCTTATAGTTCTCCACTGTATTAGAGCAGGAACCAGTGTGTACATAATTTTACTGCTTCTGTTATTAGCATTTTTTTTTCTATAATATTCATAGTGATGCACCAGGGCTCTTGCACACAGAGAAGGAACACTAGAAGCTGCAAGCATACTCAATTTGTAATGCAAACTTGCCATTTAGAAGTAGCAATTGTATAAGAAAACTACGTATTACATGCAGATCATTTTAATTTTCTACTTTGTTTTGAAGCTATATTATCGTTTATTTACTCCATGTATTGTATTCAGAGAAACTCCTGTATTGTTTCCTACTTTGTGAAATATATTTTTATAAATACTTTTCTTGTTATTGCTTTTCTTTCAGGTTTACCTGGGCACTGCAGATGTGAATCTGCTGGAATAACTTCATAGTTTTTTGAGGAATGTAGTTTCTTCAAAATCATTTCTTTATTACAGACAAAATAAAAAAAAAAAAGAAAAAAAAAAAAGGAGAATATTTGAAACAATTTTTGACAGTGATTGCAGAATTTTGACAGTGATGGGAGCACAGGAGTTATGAGTGTCTGATTCACTACACCATGCTGAAAAATAACCTCACATGATTTCTGTTAAAGCATTGCTGGTTAAAACAACCCACTGACTTAAAGTTTCTCAGTAACACTTGTTCTGCAAACAAAGATTTCTCAACACCTCACCTCCAGTTTTGCCTGTATTTCAGATGGCAACATTGACTTTGCTTTTAGCTGCAGCACCACTTGGTTTAGTGACTGTAGTCTGCGGGCAACTAATACATTAATACCACTTGGATATAAATTATAACTATTTTATTGAAATTCATGAAGTACCCAATACATTGAAATTACACTGCATTAAAACAAAAATGCTTTTGAATAACGGAATCTAAAACTTTTGGCAAAACACTGAACTAAGAAGTGAAGTCCTCTAAGGGTTGGAAAGAAGCCGTCTTGGAGATTTCAATGAAAACAAGCTGATTTCTGTAACTCGCTACATGAAAAACCAAACCCACTCTTACTCATCACTTGCTCTGGGTGCCAGGGTGCTCTGAGCTGCCATGGCAGGTCCAACACCAGGACAGGGATCGGGAACTGAGCCAGTTTCTGGTGTACATCCCAGTCCTGGGAGCCAGGGAAGTGCTGTGAACATGGATCAATCCATTGTCTGGGGCCACATCAGTGTTCAGGGCAAGGCACTCTCTGAGTTAGAGGCTACACTGGAGTTTAGCAAAGCTCTTTTGTAGGAAAACTCACAAATGGAAAACCTTCTGATTGCCTTTCTGATTGAAAGTTGCATCTGAGACCACGACAGCACATTCAGTAATAAGATTTCCAGGAAAAAAATCCCATCACTGGCCCTGTAGGAGAGGCAAAGCATGACAGAAATCTCATCATTGTCACTCAAAAAGAGATGGAAGTCACTACAGCTGGGCAGAGCTCTAAATTGGGCACTTCTACAGCTTTTAAACAGGAATAGCTACAATGCAAAGGGGAGAAGAAGAACTAATGAATTTCTGACCTGTCAATAGAGATGTGCTGTTTCTTGTGTCATTGCCTCCCCACTGAAGGGAAACGATTAATTCTGCAACCTAATTCCATGTAATTTGAATATGAAATTTATACCAATACATGTTAGAGGGTTAAATGTCAATCATTCAGTTTTCCAGTACTTCTCCTTTTTTGACAATTAACTCAGCTTAGAATGACTTTGGATAACAACAGTGTTTAGAGGAATTAGATCATACTGTTCTACATTTCACATCTAGATTTAGACATATTAGCGACACTCTTTTTAAGCATATAAAAGTGTAATTCATCTTTTTCAACAACATTTAATTAGCAATTGACTCATTGCAAGTGACAAGGAAAATGCATTAAATTAGAATTATTAATACTGATAAATTTGAGAAGTAAATACTCAAAATCTTTTACAAGTGCCAAATGCCTTAGAGTCCCATTGCTCCTGGCCTTCCTTCACCTGGCTGTGCCTCACATCATTGGTCACAACTACTGAAGTAAATCTTCCCACCCATGAGAGCTGGAATTCTGTGCACATTGAAAGGACACAAAATTCAGCTCAGGCATTTCAGTATGAAAGCACTGTGAAGGGATGTGTGTACATGTTTATTAAATATAATGGGGATGGCTGAAGGCCCTCATCGTGTTCTGTCCTTACAGCAGCTGAAAGCAGCGGCTGTTTGTGTGTCCTGACCTTGAAATCAGATCATGGCAAGCTCTTTTAAATACATTTTTTACCCGGTATCATTACACATTTTTGTCTATGATGACTTTGAAATGACTGTGAAATACAGAGGAGAGAAAATGGCTCAAGACTCATTTAAATCAGCAGTTGCTGATCACAGGAGAAACATTTAACACTATGGCAACTCCAAATCCCATCAGCTCTGTGGCAGCGCAACACTGACAATTCTCAGTCTGGAGAACAGACAGGATGTCTGCAAAATAGTCTGCTTGGAATAACTCTATTTGTACAGCTCAGCTAGAGATAGAGCTGCTGATTTTAATAGAAAGAGAAAAATAAATCAGCTTTACTACATCCATGCATTTGCATCTACCTACAAATGTGTGTGGCAATTTTTTTTAGTCTGCACGGTCATGGAATTCTAGAACTGGATAAATGGGTTTAGAAAGCTTCTCCAAGGTCTGTCTAGCAGGAAGAATTTTTGGCAGGTAGCCTTTTTCTGTATCTGATTTTCCTGGCATATAATTTCAGTCTGATGGAGCTGTTTGGCTGTTTCTCCTCCTTTTTCTGCTCCTCTCTTCAGCACATCATCTATCCTGAGCTGGAATACTGGGAGTATAATGTTAGGCAGTTCATTAAGACCATGTAGCTCTTTTTCAGTTGGTCAGTGTTCAGGGACTAGAAAATGCAGCTCACCCAGGAGAGTGAGGTTCACCAAGCTCCCTTCCTCCTCTAGGGAAGACTGAACAGTCTGAGTTACTCACACGAAAGGACTACTCTAGTATTTAAATTATGCTGAAAAATCTGAAGCTAATGATGGTGCTTTTTAATTAATAGAAAAATATAAATAATAGAAAAAAAATGTTCATTAGTGGCAGACATTCACGAGTGTTTCTGATAAAAAGAAGTGAAAGTTCATCAAAAGTTCATCAGAACTGAAGTGCGAGGACCCAGGGAATGGCTGCCAGTGGCAGAGGGCAGGGCTGGCAGGGATCTTGGGCAGGAATTGTTCCCTGGCAGGGTGGGCAGGCCCTGGCACAGGGTGCCCAGAGCAGCTGTGGCTGCCCCTGGATCCCTGGCAGTGCCCAAGGGCAGGTTGGACACTGGGGCTGGAGCAGCCTGGGACAGTGGGAGGTGTCCCTGCCATGGCTGGGGTGGGGCTGGATGAGCTCTAAGCCCCCTTGCAAACTGGGCCATTCTGTGATTCTATATAAAAAGGTTGCTCAAAAAATTATTTTACAGATGTGGAAAGTTTTTAGCAGTGTCAGGATATTCTAGTAAATTGAAGCTTAGTAAAAATAAAAATGTAACGAGTAAAAAGTGAGAGCATTCACTGTTGTTAGAGTTTGCTTTCAGACCACAGCACGTGTCATTAGCAGAAAATAGAAAGTACTGATGGAGTGAGCAATGAAAGCTTTCTGTGCTCTATCATTCAGATAAGTTGGACTTGTATTATTTCTACATTTGTATACTATTTGTGCAAGATAATATTCTGGCTTTGCAGAAGGTGGAAACCAATTTCACTTGCTGTATAATTCACAGTGATGGGTTTTGTAATCACACTGCAAAATGAGTCTAGCTGCTGTATTATACAATACTGATACTGGCTTATGTGCTGCAGAACCAGACCCTCTCCAACTAATGTCACAGTATTCTAAATGAGAAAATATAAAAGTCCTGACAATGCTTTTTGTGCAACTGCAACTAAGACATCTTCCAAAATGGCTAATAAAAGCGAGCTGAAGCTCGGCGTTGCTGGCAGAGCCTTGTAAATGTGCTCATTAGCATTGCAACACAGCTATCTCTTCTTTTTTTGTTCTTCTTACCCCCCCCCCCCCCCCCCCCCCCCCCCCCCATTGCAAACATTAAACCAGTGAAATAAACAACATGAACATCTCAGCCTTCTCTTCAGAGGGGATATGGTATAACTTGCAAAATTCTCTTTCTTCTCCTTCCACTGTTTCTGGTGCCTGTTTGAAGGATTTCTCTGAGTCCACAGGCAGAGTGAAGGAGTGAGCAGAGGCTTCCTGTTTTATTCCATGATTGGAGAAGGCATTTCTGGTTCGGGGGCAGTAGTACCGTTCCCTGATATTTTTCTGGGCATTCACAAAGTACAAATTAAATCTATTATCAACAGTTCAAATCCCTGTTCAACTGGAGGTCCCAGGCCAACCATCTCATGTAGATTCATGGAATGGGTGGGATGGGAAATGAACTTAAAAATCATCATTTTCCACCCCCTGCCATGGGCAGGACACCTTCCACTCTCTCAGGGTGCTCCAATCCCCAAGGTCCAGCCTGGCCTTAGACACTGCCAGGGATTTTCATCCAGTCTAAAAACAGACTCGTTCTCTGGGGCTGAGGAACACTGGGATTTCTTCCTTTACTCCCATGGAAATGCTCTGATTTGTGAAGTCTGGAAGAAACAGCAAGAAAGGCAGCAGCAGGCAGCACTGGTAGCTGGTGGTGGCAAAATAATGGGTGAATCTGGAGAGGGTTCTTATTTTCTGTCTTGGGTCTTTGGGCTGGCCAAGCCTAGCCTTGGTTTGTTTTTTTTTTTTTTACCTTCAAAATATTTAATGGCAAAAAAGTAATTTTCCTGCCTTTTGTAACAGCTTGTTTTTGAATTATAAAACAGGTCTTGTGGTTGGGGGGCCTTTTTGTCATTTCTTTCTTTGTTAGTGGAATGTTCCCTGATGGCAACACTGACACAGTTCATTCTGCCAAATTTCACAAGCTGGCAGTTTTACCAATGAATATGAAAACAAAAGATGTGCATTTTTTAACTGAAATATTATTTATATGACTGGGAGCAACAAAGCCAATCGAATCACCTTTAAAATAAACTCCATTTCCACATTTCCTGCCACAGATGGGATCGTGTTTGGACTCATTTTCAGACACTGATATATCAGTGCTGGGAGTTTATATGCAAGGGAATACCTCTTTAGACATTGCTGAAGAATAAGTTTCCCATATTTTATTAAAGAAGAATATCATGACTTTAACCCAGGAACACAGAAATGGGGTGTTTTACTTAAAATCACACGAACAAGTACAATTCAGAGCTGAATTCCAAGTGTCTCAGGTGTGAGATAGGGCAGCTGGTTAGAGCTAAGCCCCAGATTATTTTGGCAATATGCGTGACCTCCTCCTCCACACAGCCCAGGGCTCTTGTGCAGCTCTCCAGCACAGGGTGATTCTGCAGGGCTTCATCCCAGTCTCTGCCATGGCAGGGTGGGGAAGGTGGCCAAGAGCTGTTCTGGAAGAAGGGAATACAGGTGACCTCACCCCAATGAGCAACAGCTGTGTTAATTACCCAATACAGCCCCAGCCCTGATGAGTCACAGCTGTAGCCAATAAGGATGAGTGAGAGAAAAGGGGGTGAGCTGGTGAGGGGAGAATCAGTGGAGGAGCAACCTTGAGGAGCAGGAAAGAATCATAAAGCAGGGGAGAGAGAATCCCTGCTGTGAGGCCAGTCTGGGGCTGCAGTCAGAGCCTGCTGCTGTTGGAACCTGCAGTCACAGTCTGGCCAGGTAAAAGCTGCACTCAGGGGCTGTGCACTGATCCCTGCAGTCACAGTCTGGCCAG
>VZUI01049055.1:0-57343 GCA_013401135.1 Cettia cetti | reverse complement strand
TAGGATAGGATAGGATAGGATAGGATAGGATAGGATAGGATAGGATAGGATAGGATAGGATAGGATAGGATAGGATATAATGTAATGAAAATTGCATTGTTCACTGCTTTAAAGCTCTAACTTTTTCTTGATGTACATCATCTCTTTCAGAGCTATACTCAAATCAGCACAAAAATAAGTTAGGTAATTAGTCAAATAAATGGTCTAAATCATCATGTCATAATCACAGAAGACCCATGGATTTTATGGGTTTTACATTCTACATTGAGTTTGAATGCTAAAATGCTAGAAATTAACAATTCCTAGCTTAAAGTCTATTGAATTATCAACTAAGAAAAGAAAAAATAATGCTTTTCTGCTTTAATAATATTATTTCAGGATCATTGGAAGGAAATACGCCTGAATTAATCAACAGCTTAACTTGATGATTCATTTTTATTTTGAGACATTCACTTGGAGACAGAAAGAGTGCCTTTGTTCTAGCAAGGAGAATTGCTGGATGTGTATTCTGGTCATTGGAGATAAAGGCCCTGGCAATTTTGTTCTCACACTGCTAACTTTATTGATGTTGTCGTCTATGCTGTGGTGTACACCCAGGCTATGATTTTTGATGGAGAAGAGCAATTGTTCTGTTTTCCCTGGATTAAAACCTACATGCTTGCAGATTCCTAAAGAAAACTAACCAAGAGTTAGTTTTCATGCAATCCTAGACTTGGGCACTTTCCCAATCAGAAAGAGAATTTCAGTGGGCTAAGTACATGCGCTTCTACTGCAGAAACCTCAAGTGTGACAATTTATGTTCAGAGATGATCTGATTAAACCCATAGACAATAATTTTGCAGTTTCCAGAGATGAATATGGGGGTCAATGCTTAAATCAGGATTGAAGTGGAGCATTTTGTGCCATGGCTGTATCTGTGAGCTTGTAACAGCTCTGAGGAGCCTTTGTGAGGAAATTGGAAGGAAAAACAAGAGATGAATCTACCACAGCATGAAACTGAGAAGAGAGATTTCCATCTCTAGACTTATTGATGTTCACCAGCAGCTGGGACAGTCCTAACATTTGCTGACAGCCCTCAGGGGAAGCTAACTTAGCATGGGCAAAAGCACCATTCAAACTAGGCAGGCTCAGTGCAGATCCTCTGTAAATCTGCACAAAACTTGTGGGTTCAATTTGCACAGAATTAATTTGAACATAATTTAAGTACTATCATGAGGAAGCTAAGCTCTTTTTAAATTTTTTTGCCCCATAGTGATTTTTCAACATTGTCCTAAACAAGGACAATTTGGATTGCCTCTCTTAGTGTATTTTATACGGTAAATAGTGTGAAAATAAATACATAGGTGCAAACCTGACACAAAAGAACTGTAATAAAGCTAGTAAATAAAACCCATTTTCTTCCCATAAACATCTTAAAGTATCTGGACAGAACTTATACATTTTTATATCACCCTTATGCAGTGAATGAACTAAAAAAAAGAGAGAAGTAGAAGACAATTATAGAGTTTTTAAAAGTACTGCAGTTCCCATACTGTGACCCTTTCACAATCATAACAAGGTGGTATAGAAAATGTAAAATATGAATACTAGCTTCAAGATGAAGGCTCTTTCGAATTTTTAAATGAGTGTTCTTGAAAATCTAGACTGAATTGCAGTTCTCTGCCTTTTCACAGAGGACTTGTGATTGAAACTGCTTTTTTTTAAGACTTCTTTCTGACTTTAAGAAATAATTTGGAACAATAATTTTAAAACAAAATTACCATGTGTATAATCCTGGTTTGCAACTTTTCAAAGAAAGAGAAAAAAATATTGAGATTTAGGCAAAGAATAGAAGTACTGGTGAAAGAATTTTTGAACTACATAATGCAGTTTCATGTGGGACATATATGGATGTATAGAATTTTAGAGGGAAATCCTATACCCACAAGGATGTGATGTAAGGAACAATCAACGAGTCTCACCAGGGAGATCCAACGATGGGTACAGCAAATCATCTCTTGTTCAGAAATCCACCGCTAAGTGTAGCAAGAAATTTCTACAATTTGAATCGGTTTCAATGGATTTTGCAGTGTGTGTTTGCTTCTGAAAAGCTGCAGTGCAAAGCAGCCAGACACCTTACCCTGCTGTTGAAACCCACATCCAGAGGAAAACTACACAGGCTGCAGACCTAGGGAGAAAAGCACTGGCTGGGTGGACATCTGTCCACTTTGGCTAACATTTGTTGTGTTGAGGTAATTTATTTGAGTGCTGTTTCCCAGAGATAATAAACACAGAGACAGTCTACATTGCTGTTTCATCATCAACTTGAACAAAGCTTCTTCACTATACCACAGTCATACTGAACAGCATGAAACTGCCAGTAGCAGGATGATGACAGAATCATCCTAATATTTCAGTAGATGCAGGAAGATCTGTAAATTTTAAGTATGAGCCTCTTTGGGCTACCTTTTCAGCAAAATGCATTGTTGGTAGATGTCTTTAGATCAATTTGCCATTACAATAAGATCAGTATTTGAAACTTCAGTGAGTCACTAAGGTTCTCCTTAGTTATTTAATGGCTCATTTATTTTAATTTTTTTCTGCAGAGAAACAGAAAATTAGGTGAGGGGCTGATCTCAGCACAGTATATCTGGAAGATGTGAACCTTCTGTTTGATTCTGCCAATATTTTGCTTTCTGAGTTTTGGTCAAATCACTTAGACCTTACTAAACTTTGCTGATTAGGCTCAGTAACAGACAGAGCTACAGCTGCACCAGATCCATATAGGAAAGAGCAGCACGGGCAGGAGAGTTGCAGCTTTTCTTGTTCTTCTTGTGTGGAATCACAAGAAGAACACAATCACCACTAATGATGCTACACTGATGACTGAAGCATAGACAGTCCTGCATGTCTTATCTTCTTGTGTGTAAAATAAAGCTTGTCTTGTGGGAGAGGTTTGAAGGATGGATCAGCCAAAGTCTACAAAGAGAGGATAAATGACTAAATTGGAAGTTGTAAATTTCTATTGAAAAGAACTTGGTTCTAAATTGCATGGGAAATAGCACAAGTTTACTTAATGTAATTATCTGCCTACAGGCATGTTTATCCATAATAGCTGTATCTGATCAGAATTTAGCATCTGCAGTGGACTATGGGAATGAGAGTCAGAAGAAGGTCGCTGGTGATGTGTAGTGTGCAGATTCAGCACTGCATGCTGTGCCAGGCACAATCCTTGAGTTAAACTGGAGTTTATCACCTCACTTTCAGTGCATTTTTACTTACGTTTGCAAGTGAGAGAGAAATGCTCTGCCATGCTGTCAAGCCAATGACATCCAAGACTTCCTGAGCTTCTGATAAAAAGAAATTGAAGGTCACTTCTTAAGAGCAACAGGTTTATCTCTAATCCAGGGCAGTGAACTAAATTGACTGTGTATTTTGCAGCAACAGCAGAAGTTTCAGAAGAGCTGGAGCATAGTGTGTCATCCATTGCTGCAATAATTCATATTTGAGAGAATCATAAGGAAAGGCCATAAGATTTTAATGATGTCTTAAAACTAATGAACCTCCAGAGAATGTGGTTTTGTTTTGACTTTCAACTTAATCTCTGAGTATTTCCAACAAGTTCTCTCAGTGGTGTTCATGTCCCTGTTATTGCTACCATCTCCATTACTACACTATTCTTGCTGATGAAGATATTTAAAGGTCTGTCTTCATCATACTGTGATATTCTGGAGAATATATCCAGGGTCATGCACAAAACAAGTCTTTTACAGCTGAAGCCTATTGCTAAATTGCAAATGGATTCCTGTCTTTATAAGGAGAAATATTTGAAGTATTGGTCCAGATTTTCTCAAATGCTGTCCTTTTCTTGGAAGAAGGGTAAAAATCATTATAGCAAGAATTCCCAGTTCTTGTACTACCATCTTGATATCTGACTTAGTAGATGCCTCTGCTTGGTCAGCACCAGCAAAGAGCAAGCAAGGATTTCTGCCTTCTGCTTTAACCCACTGCCACTAACTGCTCTGCAGGGCACAGCACTGGCTACCTTCCCGCCTGCTCAGTGTTCCCCTCCACGGCTGCTGATCTCCATTTGGCAGCCAGCACCAAGTTATGTCCTATTTGTACTTTTCAGATGACGTAGAGGGGAAAGAACTGACACTGCAGATTCATGATTAGTTTGGTCAAGACCTCTGCAAAGCCTGGCATTTCTGTTAGTTGGCATTTGGAATTTCTGGTTGACACCACTGATGACAGGACTTTATTACACAGGGGAGTGCTGCTACCCTAGGGGATAATTCAAAACATTTCTTATTCATTCCCAAAGTCAATTAAAAAATTATATTAATGACTCTTATCAGTGCATGCACACACACAAAAACAAAATCACTTATAATGTGGTGCAGTTAACAGCTAGCTGATTTCTCTTTATATATTTACAAGGGTGAGCAAACAAAGGAGCACATCTTCAACTTCTAGTTAAGTATAGCACACGTGATAAACATATGTTTTAGTTTTGGATAAGAGTTGGTGATCTTTGTATTTGTATTTCTGAAGCCTTGCTGATCAACAAAGAAACACTGGCAAAATTTCCAAACAAATCATCTTCCCTGGGAAATGATTCCTCTTGTGTCAAACGTTGACAAGGCATCAAGGAAAGGGAGTTATGGGCAGTAAAGCAGGGAGACATTTTACTCAGTTATGCTTTAAATCTTTCCCCCACCCCTGCATTTAGCTGTGGCAAAAAAAAACCCTGTGTTGAAGCTCCAGGAAAAATTTTACAGGATTTCTATTCTCTGTTGAATCTCCAGGAAAAATGGTAAAATATTTTTATCCTCCTGCTTTTCCTGATTTGGAGGTTTTAATGTGTTATCCTAGAGGCAAAGATAGTTGCCATTATGGCAAAGATAGGAGACACTATGGCAGTACCTATGAAAGCATCCACAGTGCAAAGACCAGTTTTCTAAGTCAGTCCACAAGAGTAAGTAGGTCTTAACAGCTAAAATTATTATTATAAATTATTATTTTTTTGCTGCTTGATTGGGCATTGAAACCTGTTCAGCCTGCAGGTCACCCTCTTACTGTTAGAAGAGAAATAGAATGATGGTTTTCATTTTGCTGCAGCTATGTCTAAACCAAGAATTTATGAGCTGTGTGGATAGTGGCATGCTTCAATAACATGAACATTGTTCAAGTCAAGGTTTGGTGCTTAGATTGCAGTGCTTAGTCTGTGAGAAATTTGATAGCACTGGAAATTCTGACAGCAGGAGGAAGCAGAAAAGTGTGAGGAAGCCCCATCTATTTCCATCTGGATTGTTTAGCTCCTCAGAAATGCAAATCAACTGGTTTGGATGGTGTAAGATAACAGCAATTCCTTTTGCTTCATAGTGCATTTGAGCCTGCTTGTAAGCTCAGGGAGTAAATTCTGAAAGAACTTGATAAGGCTTCAATTGAGTGTTCACCTTGCAGCCAAGCACTAAATTACCTGCCTTTCCAGGTCATTAGATATTTGCTGATTAAGTTCTGATCTCCATTTTGAAAGGATGGCTGTCATTGAAACAACTGCTGTATCACCTCACAGCTGACATAGCACCTTCTCCTGTCCCTGTGCTCTGCTCTGTTCCAAGCAGGCAAATCACAGGAGCACGTGGAGAGAGAGCAGGAAGCATTTCCGGGAAATGAGAATGCATCCTCCCAGCTAATTAAATTCCTGACTCCTCTGTTCTTGGTAAAGTGCAAGGAATCACTTCCATGTAATACAGTTTGTGCTTGCTCTGTAAGTACTGCTGCATGCATAAAATTTTTACACATGCATAAATTAAAAAAATCATTTTCCTAAATGAGAAGGCTGCATCCAGTTCTGTCATAGACAGGACAGCCACAGCTGTGTTGGGAAGGCAGAGCTTGCAAGATATTCATACACGAGAACACTTAATGAGAAAAATGAGTCAACATCATTGGGAAACAAACCATATGTGGAGGACTGTCCAGTGCAACTAGAATAAAACTACTCACTAGACAGAAAATTCCATTTCCTTCCTCTAATCCTGCACAATTTCAGTAATCCCAGGTCCTGCTTGGCATAACGCCAATTTAATACACAGCGGTGTAGTTACAGAACATCTCTTTACCTAATGGAAAATTTGAGATTATCAAATCAGTATTGTAGATTAAGCAAATCCCTGAATGCTAAATAGTGGAGCAGATACTGCTAAATCAGACCGTTTCTTCATCTACATCATTGTGGTTGGCAATGGACTACTCTTAATGTTATAAAAAAGAGTAAAGCGTCTTCAGAATAAATTATGGTTATATAATAGCTTGTATGATTAGCATCATACTATGGTGATACTTAAGAAAATTAGGTCTTTTTTACTCTTTGAGAGGAATAGTTTATTTCTCTGAAAGCCAAGGTCTGTTATCCCATGTGGCATCATTGTCAGAACTTGAAAAATTGCTAACATGTTGATCCAGGACATATAGGAATCATTTTGTGCTGTTGGCATTGTTGGTGCTTGTTTCTCAGAATATTGTCCATGGAATGGTTCTAAAATGAGCCAAAAGTCTGTTATTGATCAGTGGCTTCAAGCCAGCAGTTCTTAATGTCAGAAGGGCAAGAACCCAGACAGAGGAAGTAGAACAAATAACAGAGGTCATGTGGACTGTCCTATAATTGCATGAGCTTGAAGGACTCTTTTTACTTGGAGTCTTAGCCTTGGGATATTTCTTTCCTGCTACCTTGCATTGAACTGAAAATGGTAACCCACAAACTCCTGAGTGAGAGACAAAGACGACATTCCTTTCTTTCTGAAAGTCAGCCACTAGGTGGAATGTGACCTCTCCCCTTCCATCAACCTTGCAGAGAGGCAGGAAAATGAGAGACAGTAGTTAATTAGTAGGAACTCAGAATAAGTACTTCTAAGCAGGAAGCTATTTTAGGAAGAGCTGCTCTCCTTTGGTAGAAAAGCTCCCACAATGTGTGTTTGTAGAAATGTTCATCCAAAGTCTGGGTCCTTTTAGAAGTCTTCAGCTGTGAACCTCTAGGCTGTGCTGTCTAATAATTTTTGTCTAGGACTCATAGACCTGTAGTCAGTCTTGTATTAGGCCTATTTTGGTTGATTTTACTTGCCATTATGTTTCTTGTGTTAATTTTATTATTTGAGCATGAAAATTGAATGTAGTGTTATGAACAGAATATGGTATTCTGTTGCAAGGAACTTATAGTCTAATTCAGGCACAGTGACGCACAGGCATACATAATATACATGATAAGGATGCAAATTCAAAGTAATAGAGGTGTCTTGGGAAAAATCAGTGCTGCAGGCTAATTTACTACTTCTGAAGAGCTACTAGACTGCAGAACATAATGAAAACATAGAGCAATTTAAAAGATGTCTTCTCTTTCTTTTTTCTCCTTTTTCCAAAATGCTAATTATTGATGCATCATCAAATGGAGGGCCAATGCCCAAAGAAAATAGAGAGATGACAAAATTGGGATCCTCTCTATGTTCCAGTTTTCTGAACTGGAGCCCAGAAAAGAAAACTGAGGATTTCTTTACTTTCTTAACTGGAGTATGCCTAGTGAAATTAGACTTTCATTAAAACAACAAAAAGAAAAGATAGGTTGAATCTGGATTGCATCCACTGTTGATGTAACAAGAGTCCTGTCAGCAATGTGCTGTGAGCTTCTCAGAAAATATTGAATTTCTACTTGGCTTTATGCATACCTGTAAGATCGAGACATTGGACATTGCTTTTCTTGCTGAGTATACATGCAGATTGATAAGGTAAGGATCCTAAAAGTTGGATACCAGGGGTACCCAAAGCAAACAAATCCAGATTTTAATCTGTTTCCCAGTCTAAATGTATAGTGGGGATCCACAGAGTTACACACACAAGCAAACCTCAGGAAGCAGTGATCCATCGAATTTGCTGGCAGTCTTTTACTTTGCATTTGGACTCTTGTCTAAGCCTTGATTCTGTGCCATTTGTGATGGTTCTTTTTAGGAGTGTCACCCAGCATTTCTTTTTGTTTGTGGGCCTAATCACATTTCATTTAAATGTTCAGTGATCACAGTGAAGGAGTTGTCAAAAAAAACCCAATCTTTGTATACCAAACTCACTAACACCATGTAGCAATTTTGTCACTGGTATTGATCCTTCAAACCACACCTGAATCCAGAAGGTCAAACAGGCAGAAGGAACACAACTAAAATGTGTATGGACAGAGAATTTCTCTGCAGACTTTTAAGTGATGGCTGCAAGTCCTGATGCCAGTTGCATCCCTGACATGTAGTGTGTTCTCAAGGAAACCACCTGAATTCTCAGGAAAAATGCTGCTTCCAGTTGAAGAAAAATGTGAAATACAGGACAGTTTTTGAAAGACAATGATCAAAAATGCAAGTGGAGTTTTCCACACACAGACATACAAACACACATGCCCATGGTTTATTTGAACACAGAGGCACCAATAAATTCAGTTAATTCCACAGAATTAACTAAATATTTCTAGTGAGATCAACTGTACTTGTTTATTAGCATTTTGATAACACTACAACTGAGAGTCAAGAACTGCTTTAATTTTGTTGGAGGTCTGTGACTGACTCTTGTGGTAGATGAGCTATTAGCATGGCAACGTTGAATTTTTTCTACTTTTCTGAGTATACTTATTTTCACTTTGCTATGCCTATAGGTTGAAAATGATGCATTTAACAAAGTTGCATGGACAGATCTTCACACTAGATGTTTCTGGACTGTCCATAGTCTTCTAGGTTGACCAAAGGGGTATCACTGAGGTTGTGTGCATTTAACAGTGTAAGGCCAGGAACTTTTCTGTCTCATGTTTTCTTTATAAGGGTAAATCCACTAAAGACTCTAAGATATTCAGTTCCTGGGGAGGCTGAGTCAAATACCTCTCTAAGATTGATTAATGCTAGGAAAAAAAGCAGTATGTCTTTCTATGGCATCATTTCACGAGGCCGAAGTAATTCTTTGATGTCTTTTTAAAAATGTGATTACCATAAGCTATTAGAAACCCCTCAAGGTATCTCACCTATTCACATATTCTTATGTTCACATTACACATTTATTATGTTGTCAGTGAAGTACTCCCATCTTTTCTCAGGTGTAAGATTTTTCTTTTTTTTTTTTTTTCAACTCTCTGTTCAACAAATGCCATATACTAATTTGAAAGTATTCATTTTCATCTGTACTTCCAGCAAAAGGATCACCATCACACTGCAGGTTTTTTCTCTCAATGCACTGGTATTTTAGCACTGTAAAAACTATAGGTTGAAGAACAAGTGGATAAATGTTTACTTTGGTAAATACCTTTGAAAACAGCAGAGGTGTCTTTCTTTTGTTTGATTAAGAGATTTTAGAAAAACAAAGCTCTCAGAGCTATATCTTTGGAAATTAAGTAAATTATCTGATTCCCAAGAGAGACAAGCACAAAGAGCTGCCCACAGACTCCTGCAAGAGAGAGGTTAACTCTGTACTGAGGGTATCAAAAACCTGGTTTGTAGTCTGAAAAAGAGTACGCATGCAAATTTAGGCTGAAAACACTGTGCCTCAATTTTAACAGTTTTTGAGCCAGAGCAAGACAAAAAAAACAACTGCTGACTTTAGCAGCCAAACAAATACCCATCTGGTACTTCACATTGTGTGAGAGCAACATGCTACAATTTTGCAAAATGAACATTTTTATTATTTAATTAGTCTCAAAAACTAAGCAATTCAAAGAAATAAACTGAGCCCATGAAATTTTTTTTTAAAAAAATTAATAACAGCAGGCCTGGTGCCTAAGCGCCTTACTCATGAATGTAAAAATGACTGATTTTGTTACCAGCTGTGTACTCTGGTAAATAATGGGCTTGAACTTGCAATTTCCTCTACATGTGACTATTTTCTCTGCTTTTTTGTTAGCTAAGATAACTGATGTGTCTATGAGTTTGCAAGACCAAGCTTATTCAAAAGATGAACGTGATGGGAGATAACATCCAGAACCCTTGCTGCCTGGCACTGTGAATGGGAATTCTGGCTTTCTGCTTATTGTTATGGTGCCTCTTTTTCTGTGAGTGTTGGTCTGTCCTGCTCTATGTGTGAAGGCAACACTCCTGTGGGGACTTGATATGCTGGAATAGGTTACCCAGGATATTATCAGACTTGTAGGTTTTAATCTGAGAGTCAGTTTCTAAGAAAGAAAAAACTGACTTATGAACGTATATGGAAAGTCCACAAGACTAGAGGGTCATGGCATCTTAGGGGAAATGGACCATTGTGTTCAATGCAAATAGCAAGGTCACTGTGAGGTTAATACCTATCTGTCTAGTTTGCAGCATGTGTTGGCAGAGGAGCATCAATATTTTCATTTGCTTTGCGACTTTGGTTGGTGGTATTGGTGTAGCAGATCTACGTTCACAGAATCATCAGGGTATATTGAGAGACCCACAAAGGATCACTGAGGCCAACTCCTGGTCTTGCACAGGACCCGCTCTAGGTCAGGATGTCATACTGTGTGCCTGAAAATATTGTCCAAACCCTTCTTGAACTCTGTCAGGCTTGGTGCTGTAACCACTTCCCCGGGAAGCCTGTTGCAGTGCCCAAACACCCTCTGGGTAAAGTACCTCTTTCTAACACCCAACCTAAACTTCCCCTGACACAACTTCAGGCCATTCTCTTGGGTCCTGTCACTGGTCAGGATGGAGAGGAGATCAGTACTTGCCTCTGCTCTTCCCCTCATGAGGAAGCTGCAGACTGCAGTGAGGTCTGCCCTCAGTCTCCTCCTCTCCAGGCTGAACAGAACAAGTGACCTAAGCTGCTTTTCACACTGCCTCCCCTCAAGGTTCTTCACCATCTTCATTGCCCTTGTTTGGATGCTCTCTCAGTATAATTTTTATTTTGGTGCACGCAGCTCTTACAGTGAGGCCAACCAGTGCACAGCAGAGGGGGCAATCCCCTCCCTTGTCCAGCTGGTGATGCTGTTCCAGATCTGCCCCAGAACAGGGTAGGCCCTCTTGGCTGCCAGGGCACTCCTGACTCATATTCAGCTTGCCATCAATCAGGACCCCCCAGGTCCCTTTCCATGGCACTGCTTTCCAGTGTCTCATATCCCAGTCTGTCTGTATATCCAAGATTGTCCAGTCCCAGTTGCAGAATTCAGCACTTCCCTTTGTTGTACTTCATACAGTCGGTGATTGCCCAGCCCTCTAATTTGTTGAGGTCTCTCTATAGGGCTCCCCTGCCCTTGAGGGAGTCCACTGCTCCTCCCAGTTTTGCATCTATTTGCTTAAGAAATGAGTTTTGGATGTGCTGAGTTTACTCACCAAACCAAGCTGTAAATTAAGAAGCTGAAAATCCCAAAATACAAATGTGTTTTCTGTTTGCCTACCCCTGCTGCAAGATTCTGCAGGCCTAAACTAGTTGGAAAATTACTGCTGCTTTTTGTACCAAATATTCATTATGTCCATTGTACTTGCTCACCCATACTTGTATGAGCTGACCTGATGCCCAAAACAGATCTCCAGGAACCGGAGACAAATTCAGCAGTAGTTGGAACAGCACAGGAGATGGAATTTCTTCAGCCCTCTGTAGAAAGTCCTATCTCTTATATGTTAGCAACAACTTACTTTCAGATCATGGCTTTGAGGGTCCCAGTGTGGCAGCTGCTGTCAGCAAGTGGACTGTGACGCAGGTAGTTGACAGTCCCACCAGTGAAGGTGGAAACAGGGCTGTTCCCAGGTGCCACAGGACTGTTCCCAGGTGTCCCCCAAAAGAAGGCAGTGCATCAGCTGCTGTTCCTATTGATAGAACCATGGGTTGTAGATTGGGTTTCAACCTTCCCCTGTGTTTTGGTTATCCTGTACTGTTCCAAAATGCCTTCTCAACTCTATGGTCTTATAGCAATTTACTTTAACTGGATGTTGGACTCAGAAGACTAATATGAAATTTGGATAAAGAGAGAAAGGGTTGCAGTAAAAATTGCAGGCAAGCTACAAATAAACACTAAGAATACTCGTGCTATTATTAATATTCAATATAATATTTGGTGCAGAAGTTCACACAGCTGAAAAGACATCTAGATAGTAATCATGGGGGTACTTAAAATGATGTTATTATGAGCAACTTAGAAGCAACTACTGGAAGAGAGAGGTTTTTCTCACCTCATAAGAAATTATTAGATTTTGATACTGCTTTTATTCTGAAAAGAATACTGAAAAGTACAATATTTTTGAATGCCAGGTGACCTGACTGTGTAATGTGAGCAGATCATGTATTTGTGGCAGAACTGAAGAAAATCAGTGGCAACTTGATTTAAAGCATTAACTTAATTTAAAGCATTAATATATTTATCTCATTGCAACTTAAAGCAGTGCCACCATAATTCAGCAGAGCTCCCTCTCACCTCTACTCAATAGCAAAACAAATGCTCACCCATGAAGTCTGCTGAAACACAGTGGAAAGAGAGATGTTTCATCACTATGTTGTCCCTCTGCTCCCCTAACTACAGCAGTAGGGACTTACTGCTTCCTTGACTTTTTTTTTTTTTTTTTTTTTTTTTGCAGTAAGGGCTTCCTGACATCGCCTTTTTGGGTTTTTTTCCTTTTAAAATTTACAACTTGCTTTGGTGAGTAACACCATTTGGCAAGGGAGAAGTGCTTGCAGAGAAAGACCACAGGTTATAGGGCAGAGAAGCCAGGGAAAGGCTTGGCACTGCTGATGTTTCTCTTACACCCTCTACTAGCTGGTCCTTCCATTTTTTTCTCTGATTGCTAAAACTTGTATTGAAAATTCAGGCATTTTTGCAAATATTTTATTTTTCTGCTTTAAAAAAACCCCAGATTTCTTTGTGCAAGTGTAACTGTTGAAAAATAACATCATGCCTCAGAAACTCCAATTTTCCATTATAGTATATATCCTCTTAATTGACTTTTTTTTTTTTTAAGAAATGAGAATAACTAAATGTTACATTCTTATCACAAAGTTAATCATAATGCTGTTAGACTGCATCTCTGTTATTTCTTTCTTGTTTGGCAAGTGCTTCATCTACTCTCATTCATTCTTTTTTTCCTATTCACCTTCAGTTTGGCTCTCCCAAACTCCCATGCCAAGCAGTTATCCATGATTAATATAAGGCATAATAGGCTCACAATATATTGGCTGTACTGCAATCCATTTATGAAGATTTTTGACAACAGGATGAATATCAGCAAAGTCTACATCTCCTGAAAGAACATTTTCTGTATTATTTTTATGAATCAACACAAAAAATTTGTTCTCCTACAAGCTGTTCCAAGGAAATAAGTGGGAAATACTTAGAAATTATTAAATTACTCATTTTGAATGCCCAAAGAAAACATTTATAGGTTTTACACAAAGTCTTGAAAACTTGTAATTATAGCAGTAATTTTTTTTTTCATTAAATGGGCCATGTACTACAGGGAGAACATATATCTTCCTGGTAGGAACAAGAATTTACTCCCTCAGGCAGCTTGGTTGTAAATAAATAGAAGGCTACATATAACATTTCAGAAGGCAAGCAGAATCCAATTAATTAGTGAGAAGTAAACTAGATAAATAGAGAAGACCATTATCTCTTTGGCAATAGGTATGTATAATTTTGAGTTAATATAAGGTAATAAGGATGAGAAAAGAGCTGTGCAAAACTAGGCACTTTCAGATCATGCAATGAAAATGGCTGGTGGAAAAGGGTAATGCAAAATATCTAAGCTAATCCAACATTAGGAAAATTCAGGTCAAACCTGGGATTAGTGCCTTTTGTTCTCTACTGATAGCCTTTATGTTTCCATACTTACCTTTCTCACTCTCATACAGTTACTTAAGCCCCATATTCCTTATGTAATTAAAAAAAAAACCAACAAAAAAACCCCCAAACCTTGCCTCTTAGAGCTCCTATCTCTATCTCTTCTGTAAGGAACAACAGAACAGTGCCAGCCTTGAAAATCTGCAGATGGGTAAGTTTCAGAGATGGCACTGAACAGCTGTTTCTCTGGGCAAAACTCATCTGTGCATCTGTGAGCAGTTGGGCTTTTTTTATTTGATATGTGAGTGACAGCAACAAAGTGAGGGTGAAGGAAGAGGGCAGATTGCATAAAAAATTCCTCAGAGTTTTTTTGACAGATATTTTTGCATCTCTGAAGCATCTGCTAAGCATTTAGTTATTTTTTTATACCGTTATAGAAATGTTGTCTTGCTAATGTTAACAAGATCTTAATATAAATTCTGTTGAATTATTTTTGAGAATCTTTTCTTTGTAGCAAAATTTTGGTTTGTAACAACTGTTTTTTGACGGGTTGGTATGTCTTTGCTGCTTTTATGAAAAAATATCCATGCTTTGCTAAGACAGAAAAACTTAAAAAATCAGAATTAATTATAGGCAAAGGAAAAGTTATAAAATTGTGCTTTGAGAGAGGGAAAAGAGGCACAAGGCAAACATTGCAGAATTTATTTGTCCAAAAATAAATGAGAGCATATGTAATTTTATGTTGATTTAAATTATTTGTGAATTTATGTCCAATTCAGCAGTTAGAGCCTCATGAAGCAAATAGAAAATTATTGAGATGACAGTTTCTTGAGATCTTGTTTCAACAGAAGTAAGGCCCTTCAACCTGTCCTCATTCACTTCAGTAGCAAAATGTTGCTGTGTTCTCTAGCAGAACAAAGATAATTTTTAAACTCTTCCCTCACCCACACCCCAAATTCTGGCACTCACACAGTAAGGTTACACTGGAGGGCAATTCAATATTCAAAGGAAACATCTCTGTATAATTCCAGAGTCTCAATATTCTGGAATTCTGAGGAAAGGGCTATGGGCAAGACTTGTACTTAAATGAAGTAAAGACCCTCCTCGGCAGAGCACTTCTAAGCCAGGGTAAAATGCCTTTTTTAGATGTTTCAAACTAAGCAGTTTCCAGTGCAGAGTCCTAGTAGAAAGTGAGTTCAAAAGCAGGAAGAAGAGAAAGAGGAGAGACTGGCTTAAAAAGAGCTATTTAGTGTAATGAGAGGGAAAGCACAATCTGCCAAGGCAGCTTGCCTGTTCCACTGTGAAGACAGAGGAGCTAATTTGTTCTTAACATGTTAACGAATTATTGATCCATTATACATTGTACACTACAGGACTGTTATACTGGTAAAAGGAAAAAAAAAAGGGAAAAGAAATCATACCTCTGTGAAGGAAGAAAAAGAGAAGTCAGGAATTTATTAACTTGTTAGCTTGGGATTAATCCTGGAAAAAAAAAGCAGGAAAGGTTACTGAGCAAGTAAGCTGTTGATTCATATTTAGAAGGTAACAAGGAGATGAGCAGTAGTCCTCAGAGTCAAGAAGAAATCACATGGAAGCCATCTGATTTTCTCATGTGAGAGAGTATCATGTTTACTAGATATGGAAGAAATAATACTTGACATGTTTCTTGGCTTCAGTAGTGGTTTTCACAGAGTATTTCATGACACTCATTTGCAAACTACTGAAGCTTGATGCTCATTAAATTCTTACAAGGTGTAATATTGTACTACATTCTTCTGAAAAAGAACAGGCACAGGATGGATATCAAACCAGTTGCCCTGAAATGCTGCATAGCACAAGACTTTTTATGGAGGTCACCTGGAGTTTGGTACTCTAGAATTACTGATAGAGCATCACAATCTATGGCATATGTAATATGATATGCCATTATATATATATTTTTATATATTCAAGTCTAAGTACATTTGCACATTACACAAACCTGTTAGATATGCTGCAGGAAGGAAATAATAAACAAGGGCAGGAGTAAAACTGAAATAGCCACAATAAACTACAAAAATGGTCTGGAAAAAAGTTGGATGCTATTCGGTTGGGATGACCACATTTAGGCACAAAAAATCAACTGCAAGTATGGAGGATGGAGAATAAGAAGTGGCTGCTTTCTGGAAAAGAATCTGGGGGTGGGAGAGTTACTGTGATACAAAAACTGAGTGTGAGCCAATAATTGCCTGCAAACAGGCAACATACTGGGGCGTGGGAGGATAGCTGTGTGGAAGATACCTGGCAAATTCCTCCTTCTGTTGCTGGCACACAGAAGATCTCAGCTGTAGTATTTTGCCTAGTTTGAGGCAGTCCCCTTCTAGGAGGAAGTGGAAAAGCCAATGGAAGAAATTTTGGGAAAGAGCAGCAAGGGCAGCTGAAAAATGAGGTGTGCAGGACTTTAGCCAAGGAGCTGCTGGTCAGTCTGGGAGAGTTGAGACAGAGAGAGAGCATGTGTGTCGCTTCAGTTATGCTACATCAAAGTTGGTGGTAGACAGGAAAGGAGTAGTCTGAGCTCTCTGTCCACAGCAAGTAGATCAAGGAGAAGTAAAGAAGCTTAACATGCAGTAAAGGAGCTTCAGATGTGAAGGAAAACTTTCTAATCATGAGGAGAGGGAGATACTAGAGGAGACTGCCTGGGAACAGGCAGGGGCCTGTGCCACCATCTCTCCTGCAAGATTTCCAGGGTGGGTTAAAGCAGCTGTATGGGTTTGGTCTCTCAATAAAGAAGGTAGAGGAGAGGCTGGGTGATCTTGCAAGCTCCTTTCCTGCCTGTTTCCTGTGTTGCTCTGGCCCTAGCCCTGGCAAAGCAGGGTTTGTTTCCCTGAAAAGCTGCCACCTGCTTAACTCCACAGCAAGACAGCTCAACAGAAGCATCAGCCAACTGGTGCTGCTGGGGCACCATTATAGTACTAGATTTTGGACACCATTTTAATATCATTATAGGCGTCACAGTATCTTTTATGGTGCTGCAGAGCAGCTTTACATCAGACTAGGCTCTGACCTTTTGGATCCAGGCAAGCTGTCAGGCTCTAAGCTAGATGTGCTTTCATGTCTGTGGTCCTTTGTGTCTGTTAGGATTAGTACTCTAACTCCTGCTAATGCTTCAAGTTTGCAAGGTGTGAAGCTTCTTTAGGGTGCATGTCTCCAAATAGTACTTTAAAAGAGCCCCAGTTACTACAGAACATAATTTTGTATAATGAGTTTTATCCTTCTTGTCTTACTTTTTAAATATCCCTTGCTACATCCAAGAGCAGCTGTGGGCTCATAAATCATGTCTTCCTGAAGGGCTACAGTGGAACATCTCAGAGAGTTTGGCAGCACCTGGAGTCACACAGACTGTCGCTACAGCACTGTACAACAATCTGCCATCATGGGAACAAATATCACTCAATGTTTCAAAGGGGCTTGCGTGGTATAGAGTTGTCATATTTTAACTAATAATTTCAAAAAGATCTTCATTCAAAAGAGCTGGTGACAACTCAGTAAAACTGAATAGGTTTAAGTAAAATTATTAGCAATGCTTACATGCTTTAAACAAGAAAAGGGGTGGATTCTAAGGGTATAAGGTGGTAAATGACATAAAACTTAGTGCAAGGAAGTACTGATGGCATTTTCATTCAGATCTGTATTGACAACAAAAGGGTTAGCTCACTTGGCATCTTTTATCCACCTTCAGCTTTTGTATAGGCCCAGTTGTAGGAATGCACCCCCACACCAAAGCATATAAGGAAAAAAGTTTTGATTTACCTTTGAAAATGTAAGGAAATTAAGCTAAAATTTTCCATAGCCTTCTCATTATAATTGGCTCAGTGCCAGCACAGGGGAACTGGTTGGATGTTTAGGATGTTTCTCAAAACCTGTAGCTGTTTCTATTTGCAGTTTGCCAAAAGAACCCTCCTGGGTCATTCAGTACTTAAGGACAAGCACAGAGGTGCTCTGGGCTTTTTTCGGGCATCTTAGCAACACATCAGAGGTTTCTCTGACACCTGAGCTCGGCTTTCCTTTTGTTTCTATATAGTTTATTATTTTGCTTTTATTAAAACCTTTGCTTTATAAAACACTCCTGAAGAGCCATCTCAGAATTATTTTAAGCCATTCTGAGACGTGCAGGACACCCTCAGAGACTGATGCATTTTCAGGCAACTCATATCACTCTGACCACATGTTAAACTGTATCACCCAGTATCTGTTATTACCTCTGCCTTGCTATTGTAAATCTGAAGAAAAGTTTTATAACATGTGTAGAATTGAATAGGCAATGCACTGACATTTTTAAAAACTATATAGCAAAATCATTCTAGAGGCAAAAATCACTTCACTCAAGTTAAAATGAATCTTCCTCTGTGAGGCAACTTATGAGTGAAGAAGGCGCCATTAGTTCATTGTGTTTCATAGCCTACAAGTAACAGAATTTTTCACAAGGAAATTTGAACTTCGTTGAAAAGGATTTCGGAGTAGTAATTTTTACTCTATTTGCAGGAAATACAATAGTGCTAGAGAAAAACACATGTTCAAGAAAGTATGTCATATAAAAACGGTCTTTTTTATCAGATTCCTTAGTACAAAATGAGTAGGTTTTTATGTAATTTCAAATCCTACATTTGTAGGAAGGCTCCCAGTGTTGGCAAGTGACCCATTCTGCACGTCTCCCAACCCCACTCCCCTCACTGACTTCTCTTGGTGTTTATATTTTTTTATTAGCTTATGCAAGCTTATTTACACACTGCATATTTTTCAGTCTTGAAATTACTTTTGTTGCAGTTAGTTGCTCAAAAGCTCTATGTTGAATCAACCCATGTCACTGAAAATGGTTTGCTGTGCCAAGGGGCATGCAAGTCAATAACCTCATTTGTCACCTTCAGCTCTGGGATGCTCTGTAGTTTTGTTTGGAAGTGTTGCTCTACCTTCCTTGTCATTATTTTTGCAATGTTTTTTGAAACAGATTACCCTGAGGTAATTGTGCAGTATTCTACATTTTGTTGTAGCCTGGCAGATCTTCCTTCTTGCCTTAGTGTTCCCTAGGGAAATCAGGAATGTTAATGATGTTAGGTTTAGAATATCATTATGACTATATTTTGTAGAGATGGCAAGTATGACTGCTACTGTAGTAATACTTATGATGACTGATGACTTGTTATATATATATATATATATATATATATATATATATGAGTTTTTTTCAAATGTGTGTAGGAGTATATACACAGAAGGAGAGAGGTAGAAAAAAATCCTTGCTCTTCATATTCAGTTTGGTTTAATTCTCTGGATAATTTCCCATGGGTAGGAAAGAGACTTCTAGTAGTTGATTTTTATTCTCTAGGTTTGCTTTTTGTTGTTGGTTTGGTTTTTGGGAGAGTTGTTTGTTTGTTGGCTGGGTTGAGGGGGAGGGGGGTGTTTAGCATGCTTCTTTATTTTTTTCATTTAAAGAAAGGTGAGTTTTCTCTGAAAGCCAGGCAGCCTGATGGAGAAATATGTTATATATGGATTTGGTACCCATGGATTTCCCTGCACATCAGGAGAGAAGTGGGCTACACAGGCTTCAGAACAGATTTGTCATGTGTTACACTAGTCCCAGCAGTGCTATTTCCTAGCTGTTAGAGGAGAAGCAGGCATTTGGTTTCATTAAATGCTATACCTAAATAATACTCAGCAAACTGAAATATTTGTGAATAGTACAAAGTTTACCACCTGCTAGAAATGTTGTTTTCCAAATTCGATTTTTAAATATAATTAACAGATACTTTTAGTGGGTGCAATTATATGAGGATGTTTTTGTTCTTTTTGAGAGTAAATTGTTTTTACTATGAAATTTACATTGATATTTTGGCATTTATGTGTTGCTTCTGTCTGGATGTAAGGCTTACAACAGTGGTTTGAATCCACAGCATATTTCAGAGCTACTTTTGCAATGACAACTTCATTTCCAGTACAGTCTAAAAACCTTCCTATAATTATATGAAGTCCTGTAACTAAGCTGTCTCCAGAAGGCTTTAGAGAATTAAATAACCAAGGCAATATACTGTGCAAAAAATAGTGCTGCAAAGACATAGTACTACATTTGAACAATGGCAACCAAATTAATTAAAAGAACAAAGATAGAGAAAACGGAGGAATGTACCTTTTAAGGGATCTGAAATAAGACAGAGAACAAGTGAAATGGAAGACTTGTTTTGAAAGGATAGTCTTTGAGTGATAGATGAGACTAGGTGGGAAAAAGGTATCAGGCTCCCAAGAGGTAGAGCTGCCCAGGAGGCCAAAGTAGCCCCAGAGGCAATGCAGCATGGGCTAGAATTGAGCAAAGACAGGGACAGAGTGCCAGGAGGACAGTGCTGGCTCCTGACAGGTACCTTGAACAGTCTCTGAGGACTGTAGGAGGGAAGAGCCAGTTTTATTTTCTGTGCTTCTGCCCAAGCCCTGAAAAGGTGGCCAATGGGCAAGACAAGGGAACGAGAAGCAGCACCATTTCAGGTTGAGATGTCTTCTCAGAAATAAGGTTGCACTCCGCCCCTTCATCCCCTGGGCAGAGTACCAGACTCCTGCTCTCCCCATTTTGGGACTGATTTGACCTCTGTTGTCTTGGCCCAAGGTCACAACATTGGTGGCGTCAGACTCAGTCAGGGCTTCCCCTTCCTGTCAAGCAGCTCTTTGTAAAGTCTTTGCTGTGTGTGATGGCATGTTTCTGGGTAGTGGGCAGTGAGACCACCAGGATAACACTGCCAACTTCACATTTTAAACATCTCATTTGGAACTGAGCTGGTGAGAACGTGTCATAAACAAGAGCAGAGCCTCTCTGGGGAACAGGGATATTTGCTATTACAGTCACTTGTCAGTTATTTACTACTCTCTTTTTTCCTTGTAAAAACTGCTGGTCAAGATTATTATACCATCAGCATGAGGTATGTTAGTATGAAACCATAAATGTCTGCATTCAGAGAAAATTACAGCATGTCAGTAGTGCTACATGATCTGTTACAATGTGACATTGCTTATGGTGTAACTCTGCTGAGGAAAAATGACTCTTCAGGAATGAAAAATTATTAATAAGCTCCCAAACAAGTCTCTTAATAAAATATACATAATATTTGGCTGAGACTGCTTTTTTTTTTTTTCGTTTTCCTTGCATTTTTCCTCTGTGGGAAGGGAGTCTTCCCTTCTCAACTTCGAAGGTGGGCGACTTTCACAGGGAGATGTGTAAGAAGGACAAATCATCACCTTCACTGTTTCTTCTTGTGTTGTTTTATAAGTTGCCTTGCAGTGAGTTTTCTATTTCTCCTGATTCCAGGTAAAGCTGGTGAAGAGAATCAGTGGTGAATGAATTCTACATCTGTTCTTACCTTTGGTTCAATGTGTGTAGTAGTATTAAGAATAATTTTAATATTTAATATGATAATGTTTATTCTTACTCTCTCTGGCACTCCAGAACTGGCAGATGCATGACTGAACTTTAGAGGTTACATAGTTTCTATTGTCTTTGATAATTCATTAGCAAATATAAGAGGAGGAAAGGAGAATTTTTCTTTTACTAAAAACCCGGGGAGGAAAAATGCGAACTAGAGAGAACTAAGAATGACTAATTACAGAAGTGGAACACAGAAAGGGAAAATTTAAGCTCACTTTTCTTTTAATAACTTCAAAATTCCTTGTATTATATGTGTAGAAGTAATGTTTTCATCTTTCCCAGCAAGGAAAAGAAAATCACTATTTTTTTGTGAGTCAGGTAACAGTGTGTCCCTGAATTAGCCGTTTGCAGGTGCATTGCTGCAGTGCCATCCACTGAGACGTATGTAGACTGATCAGCCCTCAACCTACTTTTTCTGTAAGATCTATTTCTCCCTTCAACTGGTATGCAGTTGCTACAGATTTCTATTTTCATTTTTGTGCTGGATGGGTGGGGTTTTTTGAAAATGCTTACTCTTTTGTTGGGGCTAGAGGTTGCTAATGCTTCACAGATCAACCCAGACAAACTTCTAGGCTTCAAATTCCTCTAAATAAGTTCTCAATAATCTACCAGTTCTAGTTCATCTTTCAGACTTATAGTAAAATTCTTTCTATCATCGTAAAGTTTCTCTGCTGGGTTGCATGGAATTGGGGAGCTTCCCATTGACCCTCCATGGCGCTGAGCTGGAGAACATCCAAAGAAGAGCAACAAAAGATGGTGAAGGGCCTTGAGGAGAAGATGTGGCTGAGGTCACTTGTTCTGCTCAACCTGTAGGAGACTGAGGAAAGACCTCATTGCAGTTACAATTTCTTGTGAGGAGAAGAGGAGGGGCAAACACTGATCTGTTCTCTGTGGTGGCAAGTGGCAGAACTTGAGGGAAAGGCCTAAAGTTGTGTCGGGGGAGGTATAGGTTGGATATTAGAAAAGGGTTCTGTTTACACACGATATTTCTAGCCAAAGGATCAAAATACATTTCCATAGGCCAGGTGTTACATTGTGAAGGAGTTACCTGCTGTATTGCATGCCCCTGCCACTGAAAATGAACAGACCCTCTCTGTTTTTTTCCCAGACTGATGAATTCCTGCCTCTGCTGTGCATTATATGATGGCAGCATATCTCATGCCCTAGAGCAGGTAAACCAACATACTACTTTGCTTTTCCCTGTCCTTTCTCATGAAATGCTGTTCATCTCAAGATGTCATTCCATAATTCTGCTGGGACAATGCTCAAGTCCCCTCAGACAAAATCCAGTCTTGAGGGGAGACCTCATCTCTCAGCAGATATAGGAGGTAAAATTTGTCCCTTGCAACCTGCATCGTCATGCATAGAAAATTTTTGAGTATCTGTAAGAGCACTTAATTTTTGCTGTTTTCCCTTAGCCTTGAGCCTTCAGCAAGGCATGATAAGTTATTGACAGAGGCTCAAGCCTTTTTCGTCTGTTCCAAGGATTAACAGTGTGGCAATGTAGAAAGTACATACATCATAAAGTACTGTGATAAGATTACTGATTTGCTTAGCTCTTTATTAACCCAGACAAATGTCTGTCGCCAGGTCTTGGACCATCCCCTCTGTTCACTGGCCTGTGCTAGCTGCCTTGAGGATCCTCAGAGTCTGCTAAGCTACGTAAAGAATACAGAGTGTAACTGATTGTTATTTGAGTCTTTTTGTCTCATTGGTCTGAGCATTTCCTGGATGACCTGGCTGGAGTCTTTCACATGTCCTCAGATACCTGATGTTTGATGGAGAGGCAGACCCACCCCCCTAGGTGTTCTTCTCCAAATACTTGTAAAGGATTGGATGTAACTTAATATCATGTTGCCAGATCGTGTCTGCCTCCACTCTACTTCTCCTGCAAGCGTCCTAGCTGAAGCTTTGACACTTGGTTCAGTTTACACTTCACCTCTGAACCTTGGCTGGTGTTTAAAACAGATTGAAGTCAATAGTACTTACAAAATCTCTGTCAAATATACTGATGAGCCTCATTGCCTTTCTCAATGCCACAGGAAGTGATAATTTTGTCCTAGGGTAAACAGGGTGTTGTGGTTTTGACAGGTTCTAGATAGGAATTATTCCTTCTAAATAGGAATTTATATTCAGAACTTTGCTCCCTGATTTTATGACTGTGAAGCCTTCCAGTCGAAGGGTCTCCTCCCTGAAAGTAGAATGTTGACTTTCTCAGTAGGTGTGATTACATTACTGTCAGACCAGTCTTAATGACTCGTCTGTGGTTAACACAATCAAGTGTTTCAGGAAGCTTGGGCTGCATAGACAGAAAGCAGAAGACTTATTGCTTGAGCTCTAATCATCTGCCAAAACTGGCTTACCCTGGACATCTGCCATGCAATGTGGAGGATGTCCTTCGTGTCTACTACTGCAGACACTGAAAGGGAGTCAGTTCCCTTTCTCAGGGCTATACTAGGGGCCCTATTTTTGTGTAGCAGTCACAGATTGCCTCCATGACTTATTAATAATTCTTGGACACCATTCTTCAGGCTAATCGTGCCATTTAGCAGTGCTGCAGGAGATTACATTCCAGTGATTCCACCATCCAGCTAGAAAACAAATTGGTCATACTGGTCTAATGGCAAATTTGCAAATTTAACAGCTGAATTGCTGGCAGCTTGTTCTGGTAGTGCTGAATACTTTGCTCTTTGCTACATTCACACTGCAGCTCACACCCATTTGGAAATGATGAGGTAGGTAGAACTGTGGTCTGGATTGGAAAGGAAGAGATTGACCAGTCACACTGTCCAGTGCTAATGAGGAAACACTGGCAGAAGGAAATAAGATACATCTTTCTTCCCTTGACAGGCAAATTCATTCCTCTTTTCTCATTTCTGGGTTCTCTCAGTTTAGGCCTAATCTTCTCATCCTGTGTATTAACACACCTCATTTTGAGTTAGTTCCAGGGTGGCCTTCCTATCTGGAAGTATTTATGTATGTTTAGATTGTGTCTCTGCAGTGCTGCCTTGAAAGCTGGAAATATCCACAAAACCTTTGTCTCCAATTAAATAATTCCTTTATTTTTCCAAGGTTATCTATAGAATGGAACTTCCCAGTTTATAATGTAAGTAATTATTTCTTGTGCTGAGTCTCTCCCTCTTTTTTGAGAGTAGGGTAAAACAATCCAGAATCTGTTTTTAGTCCCATTCTGTGCAAAACCAAAAATTGTCCAGACCCATTACTGTGTGTTCAAATGTTTCAACCGCTGTATTTAGCCACTCTGTCTTCATGTGCTTTTTACCTTCATGTCTGGGTGGGCAAGCTCCTGGGAAGACATCAGATACATCTTTAGGAAGAAAGGAAGGAAGGGAAATTGCAATATGTGTCTGCCTCTGTTGGCACAGGGATTTCCCAAGCTGGTTCTCCAGTCATCTGCCCTCAGTGCCATTCTCTCTTCCTCTGTGTGCTGGGTTTCCTTGAATTGCTTTTATTTTAGTGCAAGGAGCTGGTACTAACATATTGGCAATGTCATGAGGGAAAACATCATCAACTTGAGCAAGGATGATGGAAGAAAGGTTCAGCTAAACACACTACATTTTCTTTTGGTTTATTTGATTTAGCTTTTTATTAGATGAAAAACACACTTCCAACTTCAAGCTCCAAAGAAATTCACACTCTATTTAAGGTCACTTTACTGTTCTACAACTTGCTCAAATTGAGTAAATGAGAAGCAAATCATGACCTAAAGACAATGCCAGTCACAAGAATGGAAAGAGACACAAGAGCAGCAACGTTGCTCCTAAATTAGCGATCCCCATGCCTTTTTGCCTCCTCTTGCAGGGACAGATCACACCTATTGGCATGCTCCCTAAAGAAAATCCAGTTTGTTTTTACTGTCCCAGAGACCTGTGTTTTTCACCTCACAGAGTTTAAGCAATGAAAAATCCATTTTCTGAGCAAGAGGAAAACTAGAGTTCAGAGTGCAAACAGCTAGACTGGTACTAACATTTCAAGGCTGTCATCTCTGTCACTTACAGGTACGTTCACTCTTTTACCCACTAATCTTTATGGAGAATGTAGTTAGGTAAACTGCAAATATTCTCCATGCTCTCTCTTGAGTCTTTGTAACAGTTATGGAGACAAGCCACACTCCAGAAAATCATCCTTAGGAGTTTCAATCTCCTTATGTACTCATAGCAGAGAAGTTGCTGAAGGTCTCCACAGAGCACCTTGTAGCTCAGAACAAAGCAGAGATTGACCATACTTAAATCACTCCATGATGTGTCTTTGAAGGCTGAGGCTAATTTTGTGTTCAGGAGTAAGTTAATCTACAAAGAGTAGTGAAACATCATTCATGTGTTTTTTCCCTAGAAGTCCTAATAGGTCATTACAAAGCCCTTGGATTTACTAAATTTTATAATAATGGCAAAGTAGCAACAGAAATTATTTGCATGTTCTGCCATTTTTAAAAAGGTGTTTTCTTTCGTTATGACCATGATCAAGTGTGTTGAGTGTAAAATAATTCTATATACTATGTTATACCCTACATTTACCATGACTAATGTGGTAAGATCAAGTAAAGAGGCTTTCTTGGGTAGTCATTCAAGGTAAAATGAGTAATGCCCAGGCACTGCACCATGTAAGTTTCAGCCTGGTTTTCCTTCTATTGATTTAAAGCATAGAGCTTTAAGGTCAAGCAGGTCTCTAAAGCATAGAGCTTTAAGGTCAAGCAGGTCTCTGAAACAAATTTGATTCTTTGTATTAAAATCAACTCTGTCTACATCAGACATTTTAATTGTGTATGTACAGATACTTTTGCCTAGAGAGATAAAATATTAAACACATAATGAATAATGCAGCTGTCTCACAGTACTGTGATCTTTATGTGAATAAAGAGGCCATAAATTGCCTGGGTATTGAACTGGCACAGCATTTCCCAGTTTAATTTGCCAGTGATTTCTGCAGTGACAGCTTATGCAGGGGCAAATTGGATGATGTAATGTTGAAAATTGTATGGTTTTTACAGAAGAAATGGTATTTTTCCATCTCCCAGTGCAGGAACAGAACTGTGCAGTTGTCTGTTCCCTGACAGCTAACACAGCTGTGCGGGCAGCCAAGGTTCAATGAAGCTCTGCACATAACTGAGGAGAGGAGAAGTCAATAGATGGAAACATCCATGTGAAATTACATCTTGAGCCATGGAACTAATGCCTTAGGTAAAGAGTTTTTCAGTAGTGACCTTTGTTTTCCAGGCTTTTTTTTTGGGGATGCATTTCACTCTTTTCTCT
Source organism: Cettia cetti (assembly GCA_013401135.1). Taxonomy (NCBI): domain Eukaryota; kingdom Metazoa; phylum Chordata; class Aves; order Passeriformes; family Sylviidae; genus Cettia; species Cettia cetti. Next base: position 30,894 of record VZUI01049055.1, on the reverse strand, counting down.
TGCCACACAATTCACTATCTCTAGCTGACTCTCCTGGTTTTTCTGAGTTTCAGCTACCCCATCCATTCCTTCCTTGCCTTTCCTCCATCCTATCACAAGTATAACCTAGCCTGCTGGCTGCAGTCTGATTGCTGGAAAATGTTGTTTTTTCTCTTCAATTCCTTTACATATAGATGTATTTTTTTCTTTCATTTTTAGATAAAAATAGATTTTTTTTTTCTGAAAACATCTCTGCTGCTGAAGTTGCAGTTACACAGAGGTTATGTCCTTTAATCTTCAGGATTAAGGTGGAATTTTCATTCCAATTTGTCTTGCTGTGAACTGAGCCCTAGCACATTTCTTCTTTAAAGAAAAAACTTTTAAAAGGAAGAATTTCACTTTTAAAATTAATCACCATGGCAACCTTTACAGTGAGTTTCCAAACATAGGAAGTTGCCTTTAAGAAGCATCCTCAGCTAAGAGAAGGGTGAGTTTTTACAGCTTCTAGTAATGTTTCCATAGAATATAAAGTTTTATAAGAATCAGCTAGAAGGATTTTATATGCAAAAGGAAGTTAAACTATTCTGGTGATTTTTTTTTTTTTTTTAAATAAGGATGCTGCATGCTAACTAATCTCATCATAATGCTGGCTTAAAATAGGCTTGGAGAACTAGATAGAGCCTGGTGGTAATACTTGTGATATCACTAGATTTTATCTAAGTAGATATTTAGTTAACAATTTGCCAACATTTCTCTCACACTTAAAGTATTTTTTTCTTTTTTCTACATCTGGGCTGCCTTTTCATACATATTTAGAATCTTAGTAAGAAGTATTTTTAAAATCAGAAAGGAAAGTGAGGTAACAGAATAGAGTGCGAGAAAACAAGTTGTTTATACATTAAAAGAAGATAATCCTTCACAGTTACAAAATGTAACTTTAACAGTCATCTCTTACTTCTCTCAGTACTCAGCTGGATTATTTTATATCCTATTTTTGGTATGTATTAGATCCAAGGAATATGTAATTTCTTTTCCTACTGGAATTTCCCCAGTGAACATATTGTGCATCAGATGGAATCTTAACATTTTCCCTGAAATGGTAACTCTGGTGTGTTGTTCTGAAATAATAAAAACAAGAGCATTTTAGAATTAAACTTTCTATGTCTGAAATAGTTGTGAGACTGGGAGAAGGTGCTTAGATCCAGAGAACTTCAGTCTCTGGGCAGATTTCAGATTTTCAGGTAGGAGGCTGATGGACTGGCAAGAGAAAGCCATTTTATATCAAATTGCCAAAAAACCCATGAAAAACTAAAAAAAACCCATCCTGTTGGTTCTACCAAGGTTGAATATAATGATCCAAAAGTGTACCAGGGTCTGTGGGAGTGTTCTCACACTGCATGTAGGAAGCAGGAGGGCAGGTCAGAAGAGGACTTTCTTTTCTCCTTTCATGTAATCTGTAATTGTGAGGTCTTGAGCTGCCCACTGGAGGCTGTCTGGGCCATACGGCTGGAGTCTGGAGTGGGCATGGTGGGTTTCATCCATGAGCTCACCATCCAGGTTTATTTATTCAACTATATGGCCACAGTTGCATTTCACTGGTCTTGTTCCCTGATTGAAAAAAGCAAGCTGGTTCTGCTGGGATTAGGACTAGCTGATGCTGTAAACACTCCAGTACTTCTGCATGTACTGCATATTCAGAAGAAAGAGATTATAAAGCACCTCTAAGCAGGTTTAAGTTTTAGAAAGTCTTTTAAAAATTTATTACATTAATGCAGCAAGTCATTTAAAGGTGACAGCCTTAAGTTCAATACCTGAGTAGCTCAATTAAAAATAAGTGCAGATAAAAATAAGTTCAATTACTGCATTACTCATGTTATATAATATCTTCAGAAAAGTTTAACTTTTAGAGCAAACTTAGCAAGAAAGTTATTAACACTTATCTGAAATGCTTGCTCATTTGAGATATTTCTGCCGTCATGCAGTATTTTTATTCCATGTGAAACATGGGTAAGTAAAAGTTGTTTTTTCTTAGGTGTACAGGGTCCTATGATGAGCTTTATATTCAATTCCAAAGTCGGCTGACATTTGACAAGGTGTTATGTCAGCAAGCAGTTCAGCAAGCAGTACTTTTGTAAAATACCATTGAGGCATGGGATGGTGTCTGCAGGAAAGCTGGCAGTGGGTCATGCCAAGTGACTGCAAGTTGAACAAGAATCTTGCAAACAAGAGGTGACTGTTGTGAATTTACTGTGGCCAAGTTTCTGAAAAATTGGCTGCCGGACTGACCGTATGCACGCTGGCAGATGTTTCCTCCCCAACCCTTCTGTCAGATGGGATTATAACTGGGTCACAATCTTTCTCATACCATCCATCAGCACACAGTAAAACCTAGTGCACAATCATTTTTACTGAGAATCTTGTTGTCCTGGGTTTACAAACAATACATTTTCATTTCTATTGAAAGGATGAACAGTAGACTTTGTGCATCATAAATAACAACTACATTTTTAGAAAAAAGGAGATGAGATGAGATGAAATGAGCTGTGCCCTGTCGCAAGGGACGTTGAACAGAAGAGACACAGGTTCCCTTAGCAAGTGGTCAGTGGGTTCTCTCTTTATTGTGGGATGACCTCCTCTTTATACAGAATGTGAGAGGCCAATTTGATTGGTAACAAAAAGGTAAACTTTTCAATCAATTGGTCATCCCAGAGGGACATCAGAAGAAGGTCCCTCATATAAGAAAGAATGTAAACATCCTTATATTTACAAAACATTGTTCTTCTGCTTACCAGAAGAACGCCTGAGAAAGAACCCTTCCAAAACTAAAACATCCCAGGCATGAAACTCAGGACTACAGTGCCCTAGCACAATAAGAGAGGAAAAAAAAGAATTTTCATACATTTATAGTATCTTGCACTGGTAAAAATGAGAAAGAAAGCAGAGAGGGATTTATCACTTTGCATGAAATAAGAACATATATGGTCTTTGTATTCATTGAATGTGAATTTAGAGTGAGTGAAAATTATCACTGAATTTTAAATTGCAGGTATTCAGAGACTAGATTGCAATAACTGCTTTGAGATATTTTCTTTTGATTGAAGATAATATAAGAAAGATTTTGACATATACCATGAAATTCCGAGAAGGAAAAAACAGTTATGGAAAACTGATAGGTGCACCAAGTATCTCAAGCATATTTGGACAGCAATTTTTTGTAGTTACAATATTTATGTATCATCTTTGTATTTGGCCTCATGTTTTGATTCTGATATATTTATCTATAAAATGGGTTGTTAACTGGAAGACTTGAAAGAAAAATAAAGAAAGGCTCAGTATTGTCATTGATTAAACTCTTTTCATCTTGACTGAATTATATTTACTTTTTTAAAGTCCCATAATGGAAAAATGCATTTTGAGAGGAATAAGTTTTCAGAGTGACAAACCAAAAACCCAGCAGTTTTTGCAAAAGAGATTGTGTCACCAGTTCCTTGCCATGGCTTGATCATTGAAGGTGCTATTGTCAGAAGTCCTTAAACGTAGACCATGCCCAGTTTTCAACAAGGAGAGATGCCACACAAGGAGATAGAAAACATCATGAACATTATTCAGAATTAGAGAAAATGCGAATAGATTATATTCTTACCTAATATTAATTTTCTCACACTTTCATCCACTTCAGTTCTAACTCATCTACATATTTGACTTCTAGACAGACAGTGTGCTTTATTGATTGAAGCATTAAAATCATATATGGAAATTTACTCCCAGATTTCTGTTCATGTAATTGTAACTACAACTGCTGTGATTTATCAAAAGCCTCTTGTTAGCTGGCTCATATTGCTTTGTAAATGAAGAAAAATATTTCTAGTTGGTGGTTAACTACTCATACAAATTTAACAAGAATATTGTTTCTAAACTCAGACTTCTCAGGATTTAGAATTGTTTTCATAAATGTTTAGATAGAAGAGATGAATCCAATGGGACCCGTGGTTTTTGGTGCCATTTTGATTCTGTAGATCAGCTATAATGTGAAGAGGTACTCTTGGCTCTTTCTTTCAGAGAGTATGTAAAACAGTTTTATGGAGTTACGTCTAACCAGGCATCTCCTCTGGGAAGAAATGAGATAGGTAGATTGTTTGGTTATTTTTATGTTGTTGGGACTTGGGTGGGGGGTTTTAACAAAAATGTATTTTTTCATGTAGAAGGCTTGATGTTATATTTGTTTGGGGGGTTTTTTTCCCACTGATCTGCTACCCATCAGTTTCTTTAAGTTTAATTCCCTACTAGTAGATTATTCTCTTGGTTTCTCAATAGACTGCTGCCCATGTATTTGAGTTTCCTTTTTGTGGATGTTGTATCATCACAGGAGCGGAGTACAGAACCACTCTTAATTGTTCAGACACTGCATATTGTTCAACGATAGACCCAGTTACCACATGATAAGAAATTTTCAGAATCGCTTCAGGATTTAATAGGCAGTTTTGGTGATGAAATTTCAGTTTAGGATTTGTTCATAAAGATGTTCTACAGATCTTTTGGTGAAGCTACTCAACTGTGGACAAAATGGTACTTGTGAAGAGAAACTGGCTCTCTGCCTGAACTGTCTGTTGGTTAGAATCCACAAAACCACTGTGACATTCAGAACAAATTCAGCATCGTCAGACTAGAATGTTCCTAAAAATATAATTTTCAGTATACTTGCAATACTTGCAAGAGTAACTTAGAGGTGTTTGTAATATTTTTTACATATGCAGTGAGATTTTTAAAAAATATTATTTTTTACTTTCACTTGGTGGTTTTTAAAATAAATGAACAGTAATGGGACATTGAGTGTCAGGGTTATGAGTGAAAAGAAGGAAAAGTTATATGAAAAAAATATTAATGAATGCCCTTTCACTGAGATGTCAATCACAGGATCTAAATTTAGGCACAGGTTTCTTTTATTATAGGTTCTTTCTATAATCAAGCTGCTTTAGGTGGATTCAGGGAATTTGTGTCTCTTCTGTGCCTCCTCTTAAAAAGTAGGAACATCAAATTAATATCCAGTGTTTTATGTAGTGGATAAAACATACCTGAATGTTTGTCTTGCATACTTTGCATGGTTTTTTGAATTGCTAACATATCAGAAAATCATTTATGAAAGAACAGTAGGCCTTGCCCTTGCCCAAGGCTGTTATTCAGTAAAGGAGTTAGAGCATGGACTGTCTTTACAAAAACAAATCTGTTACAGACCTTACATCCTGCAATGCAGACACTGTGTTTTTATAGTGTTCTACCATTTCTTCTCATTCTGCTATAAAGAGCTCAATAAATTCAAATGGTATTTATGAGTAGAGAGCTTTTTTCCATCTCTGTGGAATCTGCCAAATTCAGACAATCATTATGTGGCTACTGTTGTCTTTCAGGGTTTATTAGTCTTCCGTCAGAAATACAGTCTAGCTCAGAAGAATTAGCAAGACCTGTGCTTTGTTCTATCCAGATAAGCATAAGCTGAGAACAATCCACGGAATGCCTATGAGGAACACGTGTGTAAACCTGGCAGGTTTACTTATTTTTTCCAGTGGTATTTTGTTACTGTTAATGGTCTGAAGTATTGCCAGAAAGATGAGGTGGCAGATGAACACAGATGTTCATTGGCATCTGCTGTACACTACATTTGCCACATCTTCTGGGGATCACCTTCACTTTACAGCCATTTAGAAAGCTTGGCACCACAGGCTTTATTATGACCAAAACCATTTGCCAAGAGGGAGTGTGCTGAAAACTAATGATGCACAAAAGAAAGTAGTACATATACCTCAAAATTTCTGGTAAAACTGGCTCTTGTTAATATGTCTGCCCTTGAAGAGCCTGATCCAGACACAGGTGCTGCAGTGAGCAGGGATGCGCAGGCTGGTGCTTCTTCCTCACAGAGCAATGCCCGTCCAGGCTCTGGCAGAACCTACCACAGCATATCCTTCTGGTACGGATTAGAGTCTTGCCCAGGAGGGGTGGGAGACCTCCCGGCCTCCTCCCAGTGGGGATCCAGCATCAAATTCTGCACACATGAGCTGCTAAAGCCTGGGAAATGTCCACAATGGACAGTTGTTCAGAGGGCAAAAACCCTCTCGGTCATTGGACTTGACCCAACACATGTGACCTGTTTCCTCAGATACATATCTCTCCAGATGCATGTTTACTTTAAAAATATTTTAGCAAAGTTTACACTTTGCTGCAACATTATCTATAAGATAATTTTTCCTATTTGGCGGAGGGAGAAGTAGAAGTAGATTTCATTGTCTTAAGGCCTGCCCCTGAAGATACTGGCTGTGTAATTTTGACGATAATATATCATTAAAAGAAAAAGTCAATTGATGATTGACAAAGCTAACTGTGAGCATGGAGGATTTAGACACCAAGCCTGTAAAAGTCCCCGTATCCAGCGCTATTGCACAGGCTGGGTGAGGGCAGGGAATGCACTTGATCTGCTGCTTAAGGGTGCTCCAGAGAGCATGGCCAGGGCCTGGCACTGGAACAGCAAGAGGACCAGTCCCCTGAAATGGGATGCAAAAAGAGAAAGTTAAATTAAGCCTGGTTGCTGTGCTGAAATTCGTTACTATCTGTGCCATGGAGAAGACACATTCAGATGTACCCTGAGATATCTTCTTTTCTCATCTGTGAAGTCTCCTGAGTTTTTTTTCCCTGTTTCACAGATGACGTCTCAGATTGATTGCACTGATCTGCATTATGGAGAATAGCCGATTAAATCAGATAAAATGAGACTTGTGGTATTTGCAATGTAGCAGCTGACATTCAGGCAGCAAATTAAAATGGGACAAAAAAATCTGCTTTTAAAGCTACCTACACTTAGAATGCATCTGCATGGTTATTGCTGCTTATCATTCCTTGGCCAGTAAAATGCATCTGGGACTTGACTTGGTGCTTTGTTTCACAGAGCACTGTGGTTTGCCCCAATGTCTTTACCAGGTTTAATGAGAATGCTCTTGATTTTCAAGATCAGAGTAATAGATACTTGCTAAGAAAGAAAATTATTTTACATTGTTGTGACAGAAACTGAAATATAAATCTATTGTTTTCTATATGATTCTACATTCATTCTAATGCAAGAGTGAGTCAAAATCCAGAATATTCCATCCACAGAAATTCTAATATTCTTGCCTACTGTCCCCCACTTTGAATTTATTTTGCCCACATTTCTAGATAATGCTTAAAATATTTCTATCAGAATTTGCATCTGGACAGTTGAACTATTTCATCTTTGTTGGACTTCTTGTACTTGTTGTATTTTGTTATATTATTTTGATTTTTTTTTGCTCTCTGGTTTGAATGTCTATTGTTTTAATTATTTCTTACTATTTGTATATTAAAGTAGCATTAATTGATGATTGGCAATACAGATGGTGTTTCAGTAATTTAAATGATAATTGTTTCTTTGGCTTTCTCAGACGTCACTGGTAGTCTATGATGTAATTTATATTCTACTCGATTAGTTACATAACATCTTCCAAAGCATCAAGTTGTTTCAAAAGAAAAAAAAAGGCAATATATTCTAGTCCAGATAAGCTCAGAATAATTTTCTAAATAAAATTTTTGACAGCAATTCTTGACTTTGGAGTTTTCTTTTCCTGAAAAAAAAAAGACAATTTATTGATAGAGAAACACTTTACTGAAGATGTTTTATCAGCCTCAGTTTTTGATTTCTATTGTGTTTTTCAGATTTCAAGGCACAGTATTTTTCCTCACTGCAATTTTCATACTGGGGCAACCAAAGTAACCTTTTTTAGTGGTTTTTTTTTTTTTCAAATTACTCTTCAACATGCATGTAGTTCTAATACTAGTGGAAGTCCAATAGGAACAATAAAGTAAATGAAAATAGATGCTAAACAAACAGAAAGAACAGTAAAAGCTGTAACAATAAAAATGCAGGCAATCTCCAGAAGAGTTCAGGTAGCTGGAATGGTGACAAATTACACTGGTTTCAGGTTGCTGGGTGAACTGAAGTGAGGTATATTTTGCACACAATTGTTAGGCATTTATTCCAGTAACCTGGTAAATATAACATATGTGCACTCAACAGCATGTTTGTTTTTTATACAGAATAAATAAAGAATTAATTCTCACAGAGAAATAAAAGTACAAGACTTAAAAAATAATCAAATTAAGCACCTTGGGAGTGGAAAAATGTTCCATTTATTCACCCAGTTTCATACAACTTGCATAGGCATGACCTTGTGTTCAGCACCATGGCCCTGCAACATGCCTGTAACAATCACCATTAGTTCAACAGCAACCCTAAAGAGGTTTATATTCACTCAGCTAAACTTTTCCCACCAAAGGAAGACAAGTGGTTTTTCAGGGTGTCATGTAGACCATTAAAGTATGACTATTATGACTCTCTTCAAGACATTTCCATGATTTTGGGTTGTTATCTTGCCTCTCAGAGAGCACTAGGGGAGTTTTTTCAGTTATGCTAAATTATCACTGCTGAATGTTAGCTTGTTGTAATTAGATAAACCACCTTCAGGACTATAAAACCAACACTTTGATGGCAGGCCTAAGGTGAGCTTGATCTTTTTATTCATTAGGACTTCGACAGACTTAATACTGGCTCTGGATGCAGCTTTACCATTAGTAATGCAGCCACTTTTGTAAGGAAGAATAAGCTATTCTGACCTAAAGCACATAAGCAAGTGTAAACCTACATTACCCTGGAATCTGTGGCCCTTTAACAGTTCATTTTTAAATCAGTGCAGATATAACTGAATAAAACCCAGTTCATCCACAAGCCCCTTCTTCCTGGAGTCCTGGTTATAGTTCAGATGTGCCTTTGATCCCAGTTCAAAATGCAGATCCTAACATCACTGGTGACTTGCAGGCTTGGGATGATGTTAACCTCCTCCCCTTAAAGGCAGGTAGTGGAAAAAAGGTAATTCACTGGCAGGTAATGCACCTTTGTGAAGATCCGTTTCACTGATAGAAAAGGCTGTGCAGTAATGCTTTTAAAGAAGTAGCAAACATGAGTCCTAGAAAGCAACTGATGTGGAAAAAAATACAACATAGAAATGCGAAAAATAATGCAACATTGTTTCATGCAGCCTTTGCTTGACATAGGGACCTCAAGAAAATGGTATAAGAGAGATTCTCGAGTCACTGAAAAATTGCCCAAAGAGCTGGCAAATATAACAGGGAGGCAGAATCCATCTACAAGTATCTTGGGGCAAATGAAATTGCAAGAACAAGAATAAAATGAAAAACTTCACTGTGAAGTTCACTGAGATTCCTCGGTGAAAGCGCAGCCTGAATATCATGGGCATTTCTGATGTTGCATCTTGAACCTTTCTTAGTGTGCATTTCAGGTCTTCCTCTTTTGAAAAATGCAAGGAACAGAATAGTACTAGGGATGATTGGAGATATACAACAGTTTATTATAAGGAGCAAAAGTTTCAACTAGGTCTCCTAAGCTCAGGAATAGAGAAAATAGACAGGCGAGTATGATAGAGCTCTGTAGTATCATGAGTGGATGGAGAGGGAAAGAAGTCATTCATGATCCCTGTCAATACAATACTTCCATGGATAACATGTTTCAGACAAAGAAAAAAAAAAAAAAGTGTTCCTCTACCAACGGTATCTCTAAGCTCTGTGGTTTCTTTCCACAGAAAATTATATATGCTAAAAATGGATGTAAATTCAGAAGCCAATTGGAAAAAAATTATAAAAAATAAGAAAAAAAGAGTACCATTTAGGGAACATCATCTGAAATTACTACAGATTTTGGAAATCCTGTAATATCGCCAATATTTGGGAGGAAGCAGGGTGGGAGGAGCAATCATGCAAAATCTAAGAAAACTGAACACATGTAGCTTGTCAAGATGTACAGTATTAGTCTTTCTCTCCAGCCAGTGCAGGTCCTGGGAAATTTTGTAAGTAGTAGCTTTTCTGTTTGCTTACCTGAAGGCTTGCAGTTGTGAGGAGTTTTTTACATCTAAAGTAGTCACAAGTATTTCAACATTTCCAAAGCAATTGTTGAAGCACAATATGATCTTAGATAAGATTTTATTATCACTTGTTATCAGTGGCGAGGGACTTGATGCTGTGTTAGAGAGATGATATTTAAACTTTTGAGAACTGATTTAATCTAATATGGGAATCCTAATGATGTTGTAATATTTTTCACCAAGTTAAAGATGTGTTCTCTATGTATTTGTTACCTAAGTAATACCTAGGGTGAGAAAAAAAAAAAAGGAAACTGCCTTTAGACTGTGGTTTCAGGCATGTGTACAGAAGACAGCAGGAGAATTTTTCTTTCATGTTCCTTCATTTCCACCTAGGATTTAGAGCAAGCAAAAAGAGTCCATCATGGCATCAAGCACAGCTGTTTGTCTTCTGAGCCTCAAATTAAACTGGGTTTACATGAGAAACCTTTTATATTGCTTCTCTTTCTGAGATCCCCTCTATTGAGTCCATCTTTAAAATGTGAAAATCATAGACTTTAGAGGGAAATGTGGCCATTTGCACAAGGTGAGGAAAGAGTGCTTAGCTTATCAAGGTGAACAAATTAGCTCACTTTCTCCTTCCCTGTGTATAAAAGTTGAAGGGAACCAAATATCTAATTTTCCCACTTATATACTGCTCCTTAAAGGCTCTTTTTCTGCTCTCTGCTCATGCTTTTAAAGTGCTTCCTTATGATCTTGCTTATCTGTGCCTTGATGCCTGTAGACTTTCCAGAACTGCTTTACTTTTTGTGGCCCTACATCATACAGGAGCTGAGATTCTCTTTCTCACTTGTTTCTCTGTGCTCCCCTGTACTTGGTCTGCTGTGAAAAGAACCTTGAAAAAAAGGGCCTACCTCAATCTGCTCCTAAGGCTCTCCACATAGGATTAAAACAAAAGAAAAAGACACATGTAGAAATGAAAAATAGATGGAGTAACTGATCTCCAACAGGAGTGCTAACACTAATGATACAAGACTGGAAAGACTTCCTGCACCTGCCAGAACAACTTTGTTATCCCAGGGAAGATCTACAAAGCAGGTCAGGACCCTTGAGGCTAATCAAGCACTGTTAGGTAATGGATTGTTTGTACAACTATGTAACTCTGCACTGTATTATTATTTCCTATTCATTTTCATATAATCTCTGTCTAAAGGCAAATACTTCAGAAAGGAACCTGTAAATAAATGCCTGTAACCCAAAGTAGTACAAAATGGAAGAAAACTGGGGCTGACACAAGCCTGACAGTGACTATGGGGATGCCTTTCCAGGTGGAGAGGTGTCTCAGTCCCTGCACAGTATAATTTAGACACATGGCCTTTCTGACCCAAATTCAGGTGCAAGAGTCTTCTCCATCGGCACCAGAGCTATACCACTGTGCTCAGTCACATAGCAGAGGTGCACGGTGCACAATCAAAGCAGATATTCATCAGATGCATCGGCAGAGTGATTTCTGAGTAGTGCAGGATGTTGTCATTCATCTTTGTAGCATCTGATGAGCCAACAAAACAAGTATCAGTCTCACAAAACTTTGCATGCAGGCCCACTGTAGTGTTTTGAACTTTAAGAATTTCTCCCTCCTTTTTCTTCTTTATGTTTGATTTTATTGCTTCATGACTTGGATGTACTTCATTACTCCCTTTTAATGTTCTCATACACAGGTTTTATCTGGAGCATTATAAATCCCTAAGTGTCATAAGCATATTGCCACTTTATAAGAGACAAAATATGTTCAATGCAGAAGTATTGATGGTTTGAAAAATTCTATAATAAAAGACTTGTCTTGGAGCAATAAAAGCTATCCAGAAGCAGGAGAGAAGCTACTTTTCTCTGCTGGCAAACTGTAAAGCTGAGGTGTATTGGCAGGCAAGAAGTGAAGGTGTTTACCTTACATGAACCTGCAAGCTCCAAGTCATGAGAGAACAAAAAGTCAGTAAGAAGAGTGGCTCCTCATGGAGACAAAAAGCTTGTATGGGAAAAAATAAGATAGAAATATAGGTAAGGAAAAGAAAGATACCTGAAGATTTGAAAATACAGAGGATTTTTGATGCATGCAGGAAAAGAAAAGAGCTGAGTGATACGTATAATACTTAGAGGCTCAAACGTCACCCAGCTTCAAAACACACTACTTCCCACTCTTACTGCAGCTAGCCAGGTGCAGGTGGCTGAGCCCTGTCCAGAAGCCAGTTCTTCAAATTGAAAAGTCAGCTGTGGATGCTGGACAATATTTAAGTTTTCCACTTGCATTTGCACTGAAGCCCTGGCTCGAAATGGTGCTCATGAGCCATTACCTTAAGCCAGAGGGCGAGACAGGAGAAATCCCTGGTTTTTTTAACATCTCTATGACCTGTCAGAGCAGGCCAGTGTGCTTGTACCCAGCTACTGAGTATGAATGCCAAGCTCACTTAAAAATCAGCATGCTGCAGGGACAGGTACAACCAAAGGCCATACAGACATGCAATGGTAGGGGGATTTTGGTGTCAGCAGCTGTATGGCCAAGCCTAAAGGAAGGAGAAAAATGCCACCAAATACAGTTAGTTGAAAACTAACTGCAGACTGCAGTGTGCTGCTGGCAACTTCTCTTTCCTTCTATGTCTTGTGTGGGTATGGTCATGCTGCAAAATAGTAATTGATGTCAACTTCAGCATCTACTCTTCAGAAACCTCTTTGCTGTTTTCTCACATCTCTGATCCACAAACCCCAGGATTCTTCTGAGTCTCAAATTAAACTGGGTTTACATGAGAAACCTTTTATATTGCTTCTCTTTCTGAGATCCCCTCTATTGAGTCCATCTTAAGCAGTGTGGGCTATTTGCAGGAAGAACAGGGAGAGTTTGCTCTAGAGTCTTCTTAGTGCCGATATTCACCAGGTTTTCATCTGCCATAAGCTACATGCAGAGTTTACAATCTCTTTTCTACTTCTGATTCCCTCTCCCTTTGTCTGTGCTTTTCTACATGTTACCTGGGGTTGTATTTTCAACTGCCAATATCTTTTTTAAAAGAACTTTTGCCCACATGAAAACAAGGTAATGCTGCAGCTTGCTGCAGTATTACTGTCTTACATTTTTTTAGACTTGTAGTTTAACAAAAGAAACACACATAGAAAAGCAAGACCTGATCTTTCCCTGGAAAAACCTGAAATCATAATTAAATAAGGACTTTTGCATCTTTGTCCTGCAACTGGCTCTCAGGAGGAAAATGGAAATTAATTCTCCTAATAAAAGGATATCTTCTGTGAAAAAAATAACTGCAGTACCAATGAGATTGGAGTGAAGAATTTCCAAATATACCACAAACATTTGTGACACACTTTGTATGGTTGATTTTGGGCACTTTTAAATATGTCTAAAGAAAATTGTAGGTGTAAAATTTCCAGTGATGCTGGAACATTCTTACTCATGTAGTTTGGAGGTATGATTTATTATCTTTTTTTAGTGGAAGAAGCAAAAGGTTGCAAATAACCAGCAGCAAGTTCTTGATGGAACCTAATTTTGGATGTGATCAATCTGCAAATTTTGCATTTCTTAGGACTAGCAATCCGGCAGCAGTATCCTTTATTTTGAGGTCTGAAAAAAAAAATGTGCTGCAGAAATAGTTTAGAAAGATCAGTCACAGCTGCACAAGAGTTTTTAGACCATTTTCAGAACGTGAAGAAGCAGCTTAACTTGAATCTCCGAGTAATGTAGCAGTCAGTTTATGTTTGGAACCAGTTCCTAAAATAGATCCCTATTTTCATGGCAAAATGAAAGCACAGCCTTACTGAGATCCAGCTAGAAAGTGTGTGTTGATGACAGGCTCAAGTTCAGTGCTGAGTGTTGGCTGACTCCACCATAAGCTTCAGAGGGATGATTGTTTTAAATAATGCAATAACCTGTGGTGATGCTTAAAGAAAATGGTTGTAGTCAATTTTTTAATACCTTAGGGATAATTGCTCAATATTTTGAGCATCACAATGTTCTAGTGACTGAAAAAGAAGTAAAGAATTCATTTTACAGCTAGGGCTTAGCTTCTCATTCTTTGAAGCCCCTTATAGCTAGCATAGTCAAAGAAACATGTTGTCTAGGCAAGCCCACTGTCATTCTGTTCACATGTATTGATATGCTGTCTTTCAAAAGAATACAGTGACTGGGTTTTGCTCTGTATCCTAAGGATGTGATTTCAACAGTCTTTAGAAGCTGTCAGTTACATTAGGTCTAAAACCAGGAAGTAGAGGAGCAGTTGCTGCAGGAAACTCCTTGTGCCTTCACATTTCCTGCAGATCAGCTCTGGAGTCAAGAAGCAAAGACAAGTATCAAGTGCACAGCTTGGATTCTGAATGCACAAAGCCATCATAAAACAACACAATTTACACAACCTTTGCTCCTTTCTGCAACCCCACTTCTTTCACAAATTGCCTATGGAAGTGGTAGTCGTATACTTCCCCTTGGTAGTATATTATGAATCATAGTGTATTGATACTTCAGAGATTCTAAATTTCTTCTATGACCTGGAGGTCCACATACATTGACTTCCAAGGGAGCTGGAAGAGCAGAGTGATTAGTGCATTCTTGAGCATTTCAGTTCACAAAACTGAGCAATCTAATTGATAATATTTAACACTTTTGAGTGGCTACACTTTACAATGTGCTTACAATATCTGCATTTTCAGGGTTTAGGTTCTGCTTTTCCATCTGCTTTTTAGTTTGTTAGTTATATCTGTTTGGGGTGTTTAATTTTTTTTTTTTTTTTTAAACAAAAGTAGTTTTCTGACAGAAGCAGTAGGAGTCACAAGTAAATTAAGCATAAAACAGTAGTATAGAACTATGATTCAGCTTTCTTGCCCAAAAGAGATTGTCTGAAGTTTTTCATCCAAAGTATGCTGAAAACAGTTCAAGTGGAGTTGGAGCAATTGCATCAATGTGAAGAGGAGGAAGTCAGAATCAGCAATTTACTGTAAGATAGCATTTCTTTCTAAGACTCTGCATTAGCCACACAGGATATTTCAACTTTGCTTTTCTCTATGGAAAAATAAAGCCTGTTTTTTTAAATCACAGTTTCAGTCTAAAAAATGATTATGTGATAAATTTCAAAATTTTGGTGTGAAAGACAATTTCCAGTACTGACGATAAGGTTTCACAAGACAGGAGAAAGTGGATTTTTTCCCAAGCCTAAGGTCTTATTATTGTCATTTCTAGCCTTACGGCTTTCCTCAAAGCAGACCTTTATTTCTGCCTTAAAAGATAGTTAATACCTTGCTTGTAGCATCTTTTCCATATGATGAGACTTCCTAGTATTGGTAAAGAAAAGAAGAAATCATTTCTGACAAGTTCTAATCCATCAATCTGAAAACTGTCATTTAATAAACTCTATGGTATCTACTTCATTGATATAGTCCTTTGAGAGCTGTGTCCTTTGTGAATATTTTGAAGGAATGGAAGATATTTCCTCATGCAGAACAGTAAAGTGGTAAACCATGACTGTGTATTAATTTAAATATCTATTACTGTGGCTGAATCTGACGCCTATTATGCAACGGAAAAGATGTTCACGTTTTTAATTTTCCAAGAAAATTAATCTTTTAGAGTTCTCTTTTTCCTTTTCTTTTTTTCTATAAGAAGGCTGTTGTGGCTCCATCTTAAACCCTGACAACTTATATTTTAGTTATTCCATGTTGATCTCTTGTATCTAATAGTACTAATTCTTATTCCTGTTAGGTATAAATTTATCTATTCATGGGGCGGAAAAGCGTGTGCAAGTCTGTCAGAGGAGAACTGCAGCAAGCTACCCAGTGTCACAGCATCCACCTGTGGATGGGCATCCTTCAATCCCACAAGCAAGAGGATCAATAAAAATGGAAGCCTCATCTTCTGGATCTACAATTTCATCAGTCACTGGTGGAAAAGCAAAAACTCATCAGCCAGGTAACAGATTTGCCTCAATACCTTTTCCAGTCCCATTTCACATGTGATGTGCCACGATGTGGTGAAGCTGGTGTTAATAGCACAAGATCATGCTTGCATGGAGACCAATCTATTCACTGTCAGAATTACCGATTGATGTTTTGTTTACATTTGATGGTTTTGTCAATTATAGATTATAGGGGACAGTTGGAACAGCTGAAAATGTAAGTTTAATCATAAAACCCCCTACAATGTGTAGTGGTATCCAAAATGTTAATACAGAAACATTTGGTATATTGGTTTTTAATACTTATATATATTTAGTTTTGATAAGCTTTGAGCTAATTGCTCTAGTGGCTACAGGCATCCCCCATGGAATTCAGTATTTGATACTAAAATTGGTTTTGACCAAATACACATCTAGGGTGTAGAACAAACTCCTTCTTGCTGTAACACTAACAAAACCTTTGGATCTGCACAAGATCTTACAACATAGGTGAACATAATGCTGGTTAACAAAATGAAGCTTCTCAAAAGAAAGTCAAAATCTCCAGGGAACTATCAAATTCTAATTGGCATCATGAGTTTATTCCTTGTTATGCTAATTGCTATTTTAGAAATATCTTTTATTATAGCAGGAGAGTACCTTTGTACTGGCCATGCTCAGTCACTCTTCACAATGAAAATTAAACTCCAAATTTCTTTCCTGAGCAGAGCAAATTAAAGCTGCCCATAAAGTCAGTTTTGTGGCATATTTATTGGAGGGACTCAATAATCTTCCAGTGTTTCTGCCCAGAAAAGAGCATGATATATGATGTATGCAGCTACTTGGGTGCTGGGAGACAGAATCTATTTGTGTGAGACAGACAGTTCTGCCTGCAAACTCTTAGTGTACCCCCTTTTACTTGCAGATCTAGTAAATGGCTTAATTTTTATAAATTCTAGATTATCTATTGTAAGTTGCTACACTAGTCTATGCCATGAGTTTCGTGTATTCATAGTATTTAGTCACCATAATCTTTGTCAACACAGATTAAAGAATTTACAGTGACTTATAACCATATGCTTCATTTATTTTAGTTCTTCTGTTCACTTGTTTGTCCTGTTTTTAAGCTTTTGTCTTTTTTGTTGAAATTCAGAAATTATTAGTACTGAAATTTTGTTGCTAAAGATATATGGTGATGTATACAGCATGTTAAGAAATTGACAAAAAAGTCCTGCATCACGGTTTTTTAAAAAAGTGTCTTCAACGTGCACAATAACCGTTGCCCGTTCTTTTAGTATTCTTTCTAAGCTTTCTGATAATTTACATAATTGGAGTCAGATTCTCACACACTAACTATAAACAATTCTATGCTGTTTACCTAACGAACTCTACTGTTGACATTTCCTCATGGTAGGAGGGACAATTGATAGACATTTTCTGAGACAGTGGAATTGAGGTTGAACCTCAGACTTCCAATGTGGTCTCATTTCTGGAAATCTATATAAACTGAAAGGAAAAATCAAACTTCCTCTTTTCCCGCTCCAACTCTGCTGTGGTGTCTGCATCCTTCTTGTGACGATAGTGCGGCAAATGACAACATTTGTTTTGAGATGCTACGTATTCTACAGATACGTTGATGAGTATAGCCTGTACTTTAATATTAAACTACGTGCAAGCAGAAAATTCAGGCCTCTGATTGGGAAAAATATCCCTTTTTAGGTAGACCCCAGAGGTTTCCTAAACTGGAGCTCATTAATGACCATTTGGATAATTATTATCTTTCAGTATATGAGGTTAGTTTTTTCTGTCATATTCTCATTTTAGGACAATAAGAGCATCTATGACCTATGGAGAACATTTTCTGTATGACAGGAGTCTTCTCTCGACTAACTAACAGTCCCATTTTTTTCATTTTTTGTGTTTGTGTCCAAGTTAAACTGCAACTAATTTGAGCTGTATGCAAGAAGATCTAAGAAAGATTATGATCAGCAGCAACAGCAATGAATAGCACTCCTAAGAGGAAATTCTAATTTAAACAAAAAATCATATGTTCTTCACTCAAACTCAGTCACAAATTAACAGCTGTAGCTTCATAATTGGCTTAAAACATCAGTTGTCCAGTGGTAGTACCTTATCTAAGATACCATAAGCAGCTTGATATTTTAGAAAGACTATGTTCTTATGTATATTAATTACTCAGATATCAGATCTTACAGCACTCTTTTCTAAGCTATCGTCCTGCTACTGCATGCATTAAGTTTGTAGAGTTTTGTTCCATCTAATTTTAAATAGTTCATACAATTTGGGTCTTTCTTATCACAATCAAGTAGCTCTCACTGTTGGAGTAGTGCATGCTATACTCTTTCTGAATTTTCTGAATTTTTCTTTGTCCAGTTGGCATATACTCCAGACATTAAGGCAGTCTAGCAAACAGAAGGTATTTTTAGGACTTAAAACTGACATTTTAATTCTTATCAGTAAAAGAGACCAGGATCATGGAAAGAAAAGATCCTTGATAAAGTGCAGGTTAAGATTTTTTTTTTCTTTGATAGCGCACTACTTCTGTTTTCTTCACAGCAACCTTTTTTCCCTTTGCACCATTTCTTCTTTCAAGAATGACAACTTTTATTATCTATCATGAATTCCATTTATTTGGCAGTAGATTCCTTTGAATGAAGTTCAAAGGTAGATGTATGCTAAGGACAAGAAATAATAGATACTGTTCATTGTTGCAGCATTTCTTTCAAATTACTTCCCTGCCAGTTTTATTTGTAACTAGTAAGGAGCCTGGGGCTCATGACTTCTATTATTAATCTGGGTGTTAGAGGGGCTAGGGAGCAGTGGGTTGTCTGTACTATACCTTACTTAAAAATAAATAAAATTTTAAAACTTGTTATGTGCAAGCTTGTAAAGAGGTACTGCTCAGCCATGAGCAGAACTACGACTTCTGAGCTTAGATTTTAAGCAGATATAATAAAGGTGTCAAGTAACTGAAGCAAAACACAGAGGAAAATGGGTAAACAAGTGGAAGAAAAAGCCTGTTAATGGGGAAGGGAAGACTCCTGACACCTTTGCAGGTGCACCCATATGAGAGAACTTTCTCTTAGAAAGAAGAAAAAGAAAACATGAATATAAGCAATCAGATGATAAATTTAGATGGAATGGCATTAAGGCAAATATGCATTTCTTTCCAAAATCAGGGACAGCGTGTTTTTAGTTTTGAGAAACTTCCAGTTATCATTTTCCATCTATATGAGCAGCTGTGGTGTGTTGTGGCTAGTGAGGTACAAGGCTACTGAAGCTGAGAGTTCAAAGCCATTGGGGCAGACTGCTGGCTGCAGTGAATTGGCACAACGGTGTAGAACAGTTGTGTCTGTGTTGTGCACAGAAGGCTCATTTTGAAAGAAATGCTGTCATCATTTAAGCTTTCTGTAAGAGCAACAGAACATAGTGAAAACAAGCCTAGAGAAGGTTAAGCTGTCATCCTAGTACATTCCCTCAAATGTAAGGGTTAGGCAAATCTGGGGACAAAAAAACCCTTTGCCTCCCTTCTGATGGCATTGTGCCTTTGCTGTGCAATAAGCACTACTTTGGTTCCTGGGATTCTCTCTGCTCTTTCCATTGTTAATCTATTCCAAATCAAGACAATGTTACATGGCTTCATTCTCTCGGTGAGAAATTCCTTTATTTTCAGATTCTGCAGAACTTCTCAAACCTCATTTTTCTAGGAGTCCCTAAATTTGCTGGTTGTGGAAAAAAAAGTCTTATTTAATGTGACTAAGCAGCTGTAAAGTAAATACTTTCATTTTGTGAAACTCTGGAAACTTCTTAGTTATTCTCTGCTTGCAATGTTTCCTAACACTTGTTGCCCATTTTGTAATAACAGGCTGATGTAAAGTCATCTGGAAATTTGAATTCAGTAATGCTGTTATATTACTTGTCTAACATTATTAGGGGAACAATCTTTTAAAACATGCTTTCTGCTGAATGTACATAGCACTTTCTCTTATGTGGAATGAAGAATAGAAATGCAAGCAGATTTCAAACAAGTTTAGTATTCCCTTCCTTAAGTTAATTTTCTTATTGAAACCCCCACATTTTTACAGGAACCATTCCCATGCAGAAGGGACATTAATGTCAAAGAAACCAGCCTGCTTATTTAATGGCCTGGGTTCAAAACAATGTAAGTTTGACACATGCATCAAAATTTCTCCCATGTTGGTACTTCAAGAGTGATCTGTAAACACCTCCCTGCTAAACACAAACTGTTCATTCTCCCAGCTGTTGGTGCCCTGCAGCCTCTGCAAAGCTCCTAATCAGAAAAACAGTTTGCTTCAATTACCTTGACGACCTTTTGTCATAGGACTGAGTGACAGGACACCACATGGTGATTATGTAGTTCTTTGAAATTAAAAGTAGAACTAGCTCACAGATGATGCAGAGCTTGAAATCTTCTATCCCTTTGCTTAGTCATTCAGCCTATTTCTTTCAGCCCTTTACTTTTCTGTGGCAAAAGTAACTTTTTTGAAAATTCCTGGTCCTAAGGTATCAAGTCTCCTAGAATGTTCATTCTAGCACTTTTGCAATTAAAAAAAAAAAAAAAAAAAACCAAAAAAATTGCTAGCACAAAAAGCACTGTTTTTCAATGCTATCTGTATTGTTTAATTTAAATGTATTTGATGCAGGCAGAAATTGCATCCATCTGTATCAATTTGTGCTGCATGTGACACACACAAATACTGAATCTATCTGGGAGGGACCTGTGCATGCCCTCAATAAGGGGCTTCAAAAATAAGATTAATAATTTTATGTGGTGACTTTGAGGGTGTTTTGCTTCTCTGGGGGCTATGAGTTTTTAAACTTAACTGTTTTCAAAGACTGATTTCTTTTCCTTCCTGCTTTGATCACTCCCCTGTTCACAGTTGTAAAACAATCATTCCTTCAGCCCTGCAATCATGGTTACTTCAAAATCAGTACAATTCACATGATTTCAGCTTTCCTGGCTGTTGTTAGTTTACAAAATGTAGTCATCTCACAGAAGCTGCAAAATGCTGCTCTCTTTGGATGTTCCCGATTGTTCTACCATCAGAGAGTTTTCTTTCAAAAAACAGGAAAAAACAGGAAAAGGCTTAGGACTAAGTTCACTGATCAGAACAAGGTTATAATGTCGTGAGACCAGTGAAACAAAGCTGTCTTAAAACAACTTCACCATTCTATTCTGAAGAAAATAGACAATATATAAAATTTTACAAAGTTTCTGAGAAAGTAATGACCCATTTAATCTAAAAAAGCCCTTATAATTCAAGGAACAGTGAGAGAAACTTTGAATACTTGGTGATTATGTTCTTGTAATGTTTGACTGAAAAATGAGGCTTTTTCTTAGCTCTATGGTTCTTGCTTAAAGGGGTTTAGGCTTATGTAAGACTCTATTTCTAATGTTAAATATGTTACATATATTCCAAAGAAAGATTCTTGCAGGAAGACTGTCAAAAGATGGAACAAACTAGCTTCTACTTTGGCAGAGATGTTTTTAAAGTCAGAAAAAAGATTTGACTAAAATAGAGCTCCATAGTGTTACTAATTTCTACAAAAGGTTTGTATCATTCCAAAAGATAGCAAGACCTCTTTCCTAACACCAAGCCTTCTCGTTCATTCTGATGTCTCAAAATTAAGCCAGACCTTCCTTTATAATTGAAAAAAAGCAAACAAAAACAAACCCACAAAAGCCCCAAACAAACAAACAAAACCAAAAACATCCAAAACCAACCAAACAACAAAAAACCCAACCTAAACCAAAACAAAATAAATCAAGAGGGGGGTTTTATTCCTTGTATGAGTAGATATGCTACAGGCAAATGCTTCTAGAGTTCAAACAAACCCACTAGAAATTCCAGCCAATGTACCGTGTTGCCAAAAAAGCTCAAAAGACCTAAAGAGTTGCATAAAATTCAACACAACTAAAAAGATACTTTTGTGCTTTTACACTCTGCTTGGATGCCAAGAGGCAGACACATTATTTTATTCATAAACAATGTGAAAACCATTAAGATAAATGATGTTTTCTGCATACCAGAAGAAGATGTGTTTAGCTATACCAAATAGACTGTATACTTTTGTTTTAAGAATATCAAAAAATATCAAAAGTTATATGAAAGTTCTTATTTTTTTGTAGACATCTATAGTAATCTACCAGGTCAGAAGTTTTTCAGAGGTCTGCAAGTAATTCCACCATGTACTAAACCTTTTCAGTCTTGTAAACACACTGTGTATTAATGATATTATTATGGAGTAATTTGTCTTAAATCAGAAGTCTCCAAAGACTTCTCAATGTGTGCCATTAACAGTTGCTTAAAAGTTTTCCAAAACTGCAGATGTTTGTAGCTAGATGGGGAAAATCCTGTGACATACATTGGTACAAGTAATTACCTTGTATTGTGAAAAACTAAGACCTTTAAGATATTCCAATTTTTCAGTAAACGTACATGTGTAGATGTGGCAGACAGCTGTTCTTACTCTGATGTTATGCTGCCTTGAATGTAAAAATATGTCAGGAAGTTCTCAGAAACAGAGGATTAAACAGAGCTTTCCCTGCCCTTATCCCCACTGCCACCTTCAAAAGGAACCCAGGACTGCAAACAAGTATTGAAATGAAAGAAGGGAACTCACCACACACACTCCACCTCCTTTGCAGAAATTTGAAATTGTGTTGAAGCTGTAGGCTAGAGGAAGCTTAGTGCTGCTAGCAAGGAGCAAGGATAGAAGTCAAGTTTCTGGGTAACAGTCTTTTTCCAGAAAGAAGTCAAGTGTTGGGTTGTTGAACTAAATTTGAAGATTGCAAACAAAGACTTTTTATTTTGTGCAGAGAAGAGGAAGCTCAAGGCAGGACACAAGACATGCTTCTGCATCCTGAACTGAGAACATGCTTTGCATTTATAATTTTGCATTGTGAAACTCTGCACTATTGTACATGAGAGATTTAAGGACAGAAAAAAAAATACTTTTGATATATTAAAATCTGTCTAATGTAATCACTGAAGTACCATTGACGTGTACAGTATTCACACAATGCTGTGGGAGAGAAAAATGCCTAGACAGAAAGAATATAACAATACTGGTTGGTGAAGAACAAAAAAGGACATGATGTAGGAATTCTGACAGAAAAAAAGTCACTGACCAATATAGCAAACGCGGCTCTTTCTGAAAGACTTGTTATGATACACATCAGCCTTCCACTCAATGAAATAATCATCTATTTCTGAGCTACTGCTTTCAGGTCAACTTTATCTTGCCAGGGAGATGTTTATGTTAATACATATTTGCATACATTCCATGACTCATAGAACAGCTTGGGGTTTTTTTCTAAAGCAATAATTGAACCAAAATGGTTTTCATCTGTTGCAATTGCATTGTCCAGTGCAGTCATGTGGCAGATCCTGGGAAGGCCAGCTATGTTGAGCATTTTGTTTCTACTCTTTTCACAGAAATGAGAGATGCCAGAACTGAGAGCAGTAAAGCTGTGCTCTACACACACATTCTGGCCCCTTAGTAACATGTATAGGAAATGCTTAACAAAATTTCCATTTGAACCTCTGCTTTTCGGCATGTAGATGACCTGCCAAGAACATGCAGGAAGAAGCCAATGAAATATGTGCCTGAAAGGATGATTTTTATCCCTTGTTGACATGGGTTTGCCTAGAGTGATAAGGGCACCATGCACAGCAGCTTTCTACTTGTTTTAAAGAAGTGGGTCTGGTAAGAAGGAGTAACTTCAGTGTAGAACTTATATGCAGTATTTAGTGTAGCAAAACCTGCTAATGTTAGAATTATATTTGTTAGAATTATATTTGTTCTTGCTAAGTATCACCGTCTTAAGAGATAGATGGCCCTGTGACAGGAGCATCCACCCACATGGCAAAATCTCTTTCACTACAAGTTGGAATGCCCTTGTTTAACATCAGTACCATATTTACTATGTTGGTACACAAGTCGCTTCTCTGATACATTTGGACATTTTTATATTAAAAAGTATGTTAAAATTCTGACTTAGAACAAGCCATCTTATTTAGCCTCTAAAAATTAAAGGTCTTTTAAAAATCTCATTTGTTTTCTTAACCTAGTTGGTTTGGATCCTTCAAGACAAATAAAGGAAAAAGTGTGTTATTTTATGCACAACTTTATGCATCAATGAGTAAATCAGAGGGAGTGCCATGAGGTAATTTAAAATACTATTTCAGTTGGACTAGAAAGTCTTAGTCTGAAAAATCTCAGACTGATCTTTACATAAAAACACCGTATTTTTTAAAAAGAAATATTAATTCACTTTTATATGTGTTTATGTCTCATACTTCTGTGGCAAGAGTCTTCACCATCCTCTTGGACAATATTGCTTAGATTTTACTCAGTGTGACATCATTGATAAAACATAAATCAGCATGTGTTAAAGCAAGAAGGAAATGCTAAAGGCAGGTTAGTGATCCTTCAATAGCAACAGTGAAAATAGCAACAGCATCAGATACTGTCTTTGCATGTAGTATCGGAGATCTGTGGTAAGGTAAAGAAAATAAATCTCTGGAACATGGATGAGGTCATTGTGGCTTTTTCCAAAAAGCAACTAGCTTAAAACCTCTGTCTGACAACAAGCCAGAAATCATTAATTGGGCCAGTCCACAACCCATCACATAGGTGGTGTTCCTCTCAGCTTAAAAAATGCAGTAGTCCCTCCTGAAAGTAGATGCTGACAGAGAGGGTGGAGGATAGAAGCCCAAGTGCCCAAATTCAAGTCTTTATTGACATCATTAAGGTCATGGGAGAAGAAAGCATTCCTGCAACCCCTATTTTAAAAGCTATGCTGTTGGTAGACACGTATTTTTCCCTTGTGTTGATGAAGGTAAGTTTGTAATTAGCTATGTGTTTTATCACAAATGATTGGTAGAAGATTACACCTACAATTTTGAGTGAAATCGGGTGCTGTTAATCTGATACTTGTGCAGTGAGGCCAGATATTAAGGCTACTGTGAATTAGACGAGCATATAACTGTCATTTCTGTGGATTGCTGGAAGCTCCCTATACTGCAAGAGGATCAAACACAGAAGAGGAAATTTGAATGCAGTAAAATTGTCCTTACTTCATTTTCTGAAATACAGTCAGGTTTAGGCTGGTCATTTTCTGACCACTCTTAGACATTTTGGGTTTTGTTATTTGAAGTGGGGCTTTGAAGTTGCTATGTACATTCTCCAAGAGTTTAATTTTATAAACAGGTCTATGGTTAGATAGTCTATCAGATATCAGCACTTAGGGACCTCCATAGCCGACTGCCACTTCCTTTCTCCCTGGCCCAATTAGTTGAGATATGCTGGAGATGCTGCAGGGATCCTGCTACCTTCATCTCTTCTGAGGAAAAGTGACTTAAATGTAACAAGGACATAGGATTTGGGGGAAGAAAGGGTATTTTATATTTGCCTATATTGTTATTAATTTGCTCTAACTAGGGTTGAAATGCAGAACAAAGGCTGTTGGATGTGAGGATGCAAGTATGAAATGGTATAAGTTAAAAGTGGTAGCTGAGTATTTAAGAGGAAACTGAATTATATAATTTGCAAAGCTGCTTAACTGAATTGCTGTCCATTGATTACTTTTCTACTTCCATCATATTGTTTGTATGTATTTTTCAGCAGTTGGAGTATTTTTTCTTGGGCCTTAGAAGTCTCTTTTGGGGCAAATCTTAGCCTCTCATCTCTGAGGCCATCTGCAGTTTTCCCTAGGCTGCTATTGTATGAATAATCAGTTCCCTCACTTAAGAAATTCTTTTTGTTCTACATCATTAAATGCTGACTCCTGCTGCTGCTATGACAGATCGCTTTGCAGGAATCTACAAGGGGAGTTGTCTCTGATGTTAACAGTGAATCTTTGCTGTGGAACAAAAGAATATGCTGAAGCAAGCACGAGACAATTTGAATTAACAACATTTTAACACTGAAAAATAATAAAGGATTAAGCTGGTTAAGTGTACCCATTTTGAGATCTGTATTTCCAAAAAGTGAATGAGGACCTTCAAAATACTTTTGAGTAATTTTGTGCCAAGGAATATTATTTGTTACTGTCATCAAGGCAGTAGTGAGAGTTATTTGGCAAGGAGAAGGGGAAAACACAATGGGCTAGTCGAGAATTCAAAATAAGAACAGCTTGCTATAAGCTGATGGTAGATGAAAGGAAAATGCTTCTTTCTAAAGCATGAGTGATAGCATCTAGTGAAGCACAGTAATCTAAATGACCTGAAGGTTTGCTCTTCCACCTTGGCCTTTTTGTCATGAACTCCTTCTGCAGCTATCTCCCTGACCACTAAAGGTCTCTGCTAGCTCTGCGCATTATGTACTCAAGAGCATCTCTAACAGATGCCTTTGTGAAAGCTTTTCCTGCTACTCTTTAAAAACCAGAGGTATTCCTAGTAGTTCCCTCTTTCTCTCTGTCTGTATCCAAATACCCTGTAGCCAGCATCTTGCCCATTTTCTGTCTATTCTTGATATGCAGCCACCTTTCTCTGTGTGGAAAGTATCTGTTTTCAAAACTTTCTGCTTTCTTTGCTCATGCTGAAAGAGCACTAAAATAGGCAAATTTTTTGTCTATTTTCATGTATAAATAGGTTTGAAACTATGACCTGCCAAAATAAGTTTTTATTCTCCCATGCTTTTAAACAGCAACCATCACATGGCAATGTGAATCCATTTGAAATGGACTCCAGCTCTGGAGTTCTTCCTAGACTATGTCATGCCATCAGGTTGGCATATGAGAACTTACAGAGCCCTGCATTTGAAACATGCTGTCCATGCTCTTTTTGTCCTAATGGTTGTTTTCTGTCCTGCAACTTACCTTGTGTGTTTGTTCCTGTGTCATTTGTAACAAATTCTCTTGTTTGTCTTCATATTTGGGAGTTATATTTGTAGATGGTATGGTGAAATGATGCTCATGGCATGGCAGCATATGGTCACCTGAACGAGGCATTTGCCAGTGGCAACTCTGCATCATTGCTGATAGCAGAGAATGTTGTTGTTTCATTCTATTTAGCTTTAAATCAGTCCATGTTCTATCTGAAGCTCCTTGGTTTGAAGAAAATTTGGTTCTGCTAAGGAGGAAAAATGGAAATACTTTCATTCAATGTGTATGTTTCCTCACCTGAAGCCCCTTGATTGGATTTTCTACTGCACTGTCACAAACCCCATCTCTTCAATTTCTTCAGAAGGAAGAGAGGATTTGCAGTTTAACCAGCTGGAAACGCAAATATGGATAAAACCAGACATACAGAAGACAGATGTGGACTTTTCAGAAATTCTTAATGCAATACAAGAAAGTAAGTCCTTCCTTGGATGCAAAATTGTGTTTACAGTAGAAGATTCAATTGAGATGCATTGAAATTGTAACTGAAGGCACACACAAAACGATTAACTGATTGATAAGAATCTATTACTAATACCTCTCAGGAAGTTCAATGGATTAATGAAGGCTGGTAAGAAATCTTTTACTATCAGAGAAGTCATAGTAAGATTTGAATTGCTGTGTGCCAAAGGATTTCAGCAATATATATTTTCTATGCAGACATAAACAGAAATAGTAAGATTCCTGAGAGTTTAACCAAATCTTTGCAGTCCTGAGTGGCTATGTGAACTAATAATGTCATTAAATGCTGCAGTATGGGTTTGAAGACTGGATTTGAAGTTCCAGTTGTTTCAAAGTGTTGGGTTCTATTCACATTTTTGCAGCTGGTATTTTTTGGGAGAAGTTATGAGGTTGTCACAACAAGTGAAGGTCCACAAATTTCAGATGCTGCACAAAATTATCTCTTTTTACAAGTAATGGGCTGTGGACTAAGAATTAATGGGTTCACCCTTCTTAAATCCAACTGCAGAATGATCTCAACACTTGTTCTAGAAGTAGCGCTACTCTTGTTAATAACAGTGGAAGACACCCCCCTACCCAAAATTGATGCTATTCTGGAATCCAATAGAATCTGGAATTTCAGTGAGAATTTTTCATAATAGTTTGAAATTCTTACGCAGGCTGAGAATCAAAATGCAAGGCATGGCTTCCTGGCTTCATTATTTTCCAGTCTGATTTTAAACTGGGTGTGTGATATAGAAATTTTCTATGTGAGAAACAGCAGCTTACATTTTAGAGTGATAAAGGATGAATAAGAATGTGTAAAACCCCAGACTGCCTGATTTTTTGCTACGTGAATAAGGAACCACCCAGTAGTAGAATCAGGCTGTTTAGTGGTGGTATTAGCTTGAGAGTGAAAGGAAAATGCTCAGGTTAGTATGATGATGGGGGTTGTAGTGGTTTCACCTTCACGAATTTGTTTCCCAAAATTAGTGTATTGGTTTGAGTGTTTGCTAACACTCAAGTTGACTCTTTTTCTGCTGTGAGATAGGATTAGGAGAAAAGCAAAGCAGGCTCAAACTTTAAAAGGTATAAAGACAGGTTTATTAACACAACTACAAGAAAGAAAAAATTAATAAGAATCAGAATAAAACATCCAAAGTACTTCCCTCTCCCCCAACAGCTTCTTTTCTTTCTCACAGACAATTTATAAAGATGAAACTCAGAACTCTAGGTCAGTATCACTTATAAAACAGTCTTTCATCAGTCCATTCAAGAGAGAGAAGTCTCTTTTGGTCTGTTATGGTAACTTCCACAAGAAAGAACAGTCCACTTGTGGCTTTTAACTCTCACAAAAATTGCACAGTTGCACAATTGCAGGGGAAATATGCAATTGTGAGACCCCTCCCATATCATACAGCCTTTTCCATGGCTGCATATGGGCCATGAAATTCATTGGGGTATCATTTTAAAGATGAATGGTTCCAAATGCGAAGATTATTATTCATCTGTCTTTAAAATCATCTCCATCTCAAGAAACAAAGATCTTCTTTTCCCCTGGAGGGCAGAGGATTTCATATCACTTTATCTTAATCTGTTCAAATTTCTCATAAGATCACAGCTACTTCAATATTTACTTAGTCCATCAAAAATACTTTTGCTCAAATCAACAATCTAAATATTCTCATCATCTCCCCAATGCATTTTTTTTCATGGTTTAAAGGGATATTCTAGCATATTACAGTCTGTTACCACAGCCCACAAAAGACTTTCAGCCCAAAAAACAAGGCATCTTCTCCATCTCCTCATCTAAGATGTAACTTCTCCTCAACTGACCCCAGTATCTTTGTAGTATCTCTTTATATGTCTCTCACCCTGGCTTTCCTCTCACTCAGAGAAAGGTCAGTGCTTTGCAAGTTTCATCTGTGCAGTGAAAGAGTTAAATTCTTGCTCGGGTCTCTCCCTTTTAAGCTGAGGCTCAGGATAGATTTCAAAGCCTCAAAGCCTTGCTGATGGGGGGAGACTCAGAAACAGCGAACAGGATCTCAGTAGCCAGGCTGATGGATGTCTTCCCTGCCATTCCTCGGTGACATGGGGGTGGGCCCCAGCCCAGCCTGGGCTCGGAGCTGCAGCCAGGGGCCTAAGGGACATCTCCCTTAAAGTCAGCAGAATTGGTGGACTAGTTGGACTGATTGGGCCCAGTCCGGCTGAGACAGCTGCAGTGGCAGGCCCGGCCAGCCTGCCAGACCCAGGGGCCACACGGTGGAGCAGGGCTGGGTCTGTTACCTGTTCCAAGGCAGGAAGGGAAAGTGTACTGTACTGTACACTGTACACTGTACACCCCCTGTGTAGTCCAGGGGCATTTCTAACTCTCAAATTGGTTAATCAAGATGTCAACATTCTGCTATAACTTCCTTAGAAGAAATTACTTCCGTGCTAAACCAGCACAGGGTAATAATTTGAAATTGAATCACCTTATCAGTTAAGCTAAAGGTTTAGGAAAAATTCCATGTTTTCTGATTTAAAAAGCTTTTTCTATCAGGAAATCTTAATGTGAGGTCTTGTCTTCTCCCTTCTCCACACCAGGACAGCCCAGATATAGGCCTGGGTGCAGTCAGGATGCAGACTGAAGAGGCTGAAAAGGCACTGTAGAGTCTTTCAGAAGTGAATAGACAAGATTCCTAAACATAGATAAGCAATTTAATCTGGGAGTGTTTCAAGAATTCACATCTTGATTTATGGATTATTCACAAGCCATTTGAGAAGGATGCAGCTTTTATAGCCCAGGAGAGAGTGTTTTTCCTTTATCCAGACTGACACAGGTGCTGTTGGGAAGTTAACCTCTATGACCTTTAGCTACACCTCCTTCATCAAAGACAAAAGGAATTCTGTACAATCCACTTAGCAGAGGCTTGTTGTGTGTCCCGGGGGTATTGTCACCTGCAGTCTATTGCAAATATCATCTAATTGGGATAAACATGTCTAAATATTCTTTCTAGGGTAGTTGCTCTGAATCCATGTTACTTTTGTTCCCAGTTGTCAATGATAATTTAGTGATTATGTTATATTGTCAATGATTATTTATCATGTTCCCTTAGTCAATGATAATTTTAAAAAGGCTAATGATACTTTTAGAAACCAAATAATCTTTCTTGCTAAGATCAGCTTTGGAATATTGATCTTCAGCTAGCATTAACCAAAGTGAGAGTATACTTGATGACTTGATGGGGCTTTTGTTAATAAAATGACAATGAACAGAAACATGATCTCTGAGCATGTTTCCATCTTCTCACACAGTAACATAGGTCCATTTTTTCTAATGAAAGTTCTTATTTTTAGGTACTTCAGTTTTAGCGTCCACCTTCAGAAAGTTAAAGGAGTTATCTTGTTTTTCAGTCCTACCTTATATCAGTATCTTGATCTGAAGTGATTTGTGGACCCACTGAGATTGTGCATGGACTCCTACTCAGAATATATCAACATCCAGTTTTTAGAATATGTATTCTACTATATTTGGGATAAAAAGTGTTTGTATACTGTCGCAAGAGACATCAAAGGAAACGAGACAGGTTCCTTTGCAGGTGTCATGGGTTTTCTCTTTATTGTGGGATGAGCTCTTCTTTTATACAGAAAGTCAGAGGCCAGTTTGATTGGTAATACAAAAGGTAAACCTTTCTACCAATTGGTCATC
>VZUI01049052.1:0-31235 GCA_013401135.1 Cettia cetti | reverse complement strand
GACTTTCTCAGGACCGCGGCCAGTGGAGAAAACCAACAATCCTTCCCGCAGCAGCAGCAGCAGCAGCAGGCAGGCCGAAGCCAGCAGCCAGAGAAGCAAACTGCCCCACACCCCTTCCTTTCCTGCCTTGGACAAGCACCCATAAGCACCCAGCAATTAGTTCCCTTGGCAACCCAATGGGGAAAAATTCCACAAACAAAAAATCCAAATTCAACCCCCAACAACCACAAACAATATGCTTCTCTTACCAGCACCCCACAGTCCTGGACTTATGTCTAGTTTTCCTTTCTTCTGCAAAGATTGTCTATGGACAGCTTATACCTCCTCTCAGCTTATTCATGCAGAATTATTCTCCTTAATTGAAATTTGTCTCCATGCAATGAATCTGTGCAAGCTGGAAAGACCAACATCCCTGGGGACAAATTTTACTTACAATTATTTCTGCAAATGTACTACTCACAGCTGCAAATATACAGAATCCAAATTTCATTGCTGATACAAAATTTGGTATTTCCTGCTTGGACAGGTGTAACTGTTTGGATCAGACAGCCAGAGCACATTTACTGCAAGGGAAGACTATGTTTCTTCTATCTCCTAAATGTCAAAGGAAATCTACTGCCCTGGCAAAGCTAATAGGGAAAACGTTTTCCTCATTTTAAGAACATTACCACAATCTTTGCTTACTTTCACTAAAAAGTCCCTATTTCTGGATTATGCCATGTCCTAGCACACCAGTGCTAAGAACATTAGGAATGTCCTTAAGAGATGTCAGCTCTTCATCTAGAAGTTGGTTCTCTTTTCCAGCGCATCAGTTTACTTTCCACTTCTGCAATATGTCACCAATGGTCAGATAATAACGTGGGAAATTACTGTAGAACAAAACCCCCAAAAAACAGCTTTACTAGAAATGTAAGATGACCTGTGCTAGCCGACTGAAGAAGCAGTATCTCTTCTCTTGCAGTGACCTCACTTAGGAAAGAAGTATAAGAAACAATGGAAATACAAACTGTATCCCAGTCTGCCTTCTCAGCTCCCATCACTCTGCTCTTTAGGACACTTCTGATGCAGAGGTAACATCTGTGCTGCTGCATTTGACAATCCCTGAAGGAAATACTCTGCATAAATGTGCCCAAGCCCTTCACGGATTGTCTTCCACCAAAGGTCTGTGGCAGAGTTCCATTATTCCTTGGTGCCTACATGGAAAAGTCCATAGCTTGTTTATTTTAAACCTGTTGCCTAACCAGTTTATTGGGTGCCATTAGTTTTTCTGATATGGAACTGCATGAATGTTAGCTCTTTGTTGACATTTTCCATACCATTTGTGATCCCCTTTCAGGCATCTCTTCTTCAAGGTTAGCAATCTGTGTTTACCCAGAAACTATCTCCTACTTCTGATCATTGTTGATGTCCTCCCTTCTCTTACTAGTGTTTCTTTATGCTCTTCAATGTAGTAACCAGAAGCACTCACAACTTTCAGACTTTCAGCAGACCATGAAGTACACAGAAGCATAATCATGTTTCATGTTTCTTCTTTACTCATTCCTAACATTTCTTTTTGGCTTTTTGACCTCAACAGAGTCTTGAGAGACTGTTTTCAGCAGCCTGTCTGCAATGAATCCAAGAATTTCTCTCTCTGCTGGTAGAAGCTGACTTAGAGGCACTCAATATATTTGTACAGCCAGACTATTTTCTTCCTAGTGGAATTCACTTGCATTTGCCACCACTGAATTTCATCTACCAGGGAGAGCCTAGGCACTCACTGGTGGGAGAATTTCTGCAGGCCTTTGCAGTCAGCTTTATGTTGCCTCTCTGGAATAACTGTGGGACTTGAGTAAACTTGCTGCTCATGTTCCTGTCCAGACCATTACAAGTGTGTTGAGTAACACTAGTGCTACCACAGAGCCTTGGAGGTCTTTCTGATGAGCTCTTTGTCGAGACTGACCATTTGAAGTGCTCAGGTTGATGCTTGTTTTCTTACTTATGATCCCATTTACAGAGCTCTCCACAGCCAGGGCTTGCCTCTGAGACTGGTCCAGTGCAAACGAGTGCCTGGCACCAGTCCTTACAGATGCAATGTACTCAGACAACAGGTATGTGAGGCCACTCTTTGTGATAACTAGACCTAGTTGCTTTAATGACCTGGACCTTAAATCAAGAAAATTCAGGGATGCAAGAAACTGAACCCAGATGCTTATTGGTGTCTGTATTACTGAGTTTCAGGGCATCTGAGGGCTGCATAGGAAAACCAGGGTTACTGTACACGGAAGGTTGGGGCTGTTCACACCAGTGGAGGATAGGGTGCAGATCTGCACCATTCCTCTGAAACTCCTCATCTCCATCTACCAAGAGTAGGATGGCTTAGAAACAGATCAGTGGGCCAAGTGTGAGCATAGCACACCCTCCACTCTTCTCTGCCAAACCACAGGCTTAGCCAGCATGTCGCCCTGATATCCTCTTCTGAAATACCCCAGCTCCTCTACATTCAGCTCCTCAGAATCCCCAAGTCAGGATTCTGAACTGCAAAATATGCCTTCTGCTCCTGACTTTGTAGCTGCCAATAACCTCATAGTCACGTGCCCCATGGTTTCAGGTGCCAGGCTGTCTCCAAGGTGAGAGGGGCCACCTTTGGGGGAAAGCAAATAGGAAAGTATCCCAGGCATGAAAACACCTCTGTGGTTCTCAAGACAGGAATTTCTCTCACACCCATCCCCTCCCTCTATTCCTCCACACTGCTTGGCTCAGCAACAACGGGCAAGTTTAGTCACTCCAGCACCTGGGTATCGATTACACCTGAAGGTGGAAAACAAGCAATCAAAAATAAGCTTTGCCAGAGGATTCTCCTCAACTCCCAGTCTGGGCCTGCTGCCAGTTCTCACCCTGCTGTACTTTAGCATCCCAGCACTTCCCATGATAGGTGTTTATTCAGGCAGAGGCATTTCCCTTCATGTGTCTTCAGCCTTCATGGAAGGCAGAGAATCTCCAGAGCTGCTTTTCTGAGCAGCATTGAGCAACCTAACACCACTGACAGCCAGGACAGGCAGAAAACAGAAGCTTCTTTGTGTCTGGGTCAAGCCCTCCCACTACTTGTTTCTGCCTGCTGGCATTTCCCTAGATGGAGGAAGGATTTTTAGGTTACAGGGACAAGCTGGCCTTTCTTGTATTAAGAACTCAGCTTGCATGGTACCCAGCAAGTCACAGGCTGAGCAACAGCCTGCTTTCAGAGACTCCTCTCCTGGGAAGCAAAACCTCTACATGTCTCAGACTCAGGCCCTCTCAGCTTGGCAACCCTCCCCAGGCATTTTGGAAAGGACACAGTGCATACCCAGTGATTCACACTGGCAAGCAGCATCAGCTGCTGCTGGGACAGAGTGCAATGGAGAACCATCAGTGGCCATTTGTATGACTATTGGGTGGGATCAGTTTCCAGCAAAGAGAAAGGCTGGAATTCATGTCTCCAATGCAGCCACATATCATGCTCCCCCAAAAGGGGACAGCAGAGACAACAATAAAACCCCTCTGAGAGATGAAGATGCACATCAGCTACCAAAGAATTTGCAGCTTCCATTTGTCATTGCTGTTTCCGTCCTGCTTTAACTCTGCAATCCCTTATTTTGGTGGCAGTAGCAGGCAGAGATCTCTCTTAACTTACAAAGCTTCACTATGCCCACTCTTTGTCCTGCAGCATAGATATCATTTCGGCATGGAGCCATGAAGGTGACAGCACTGGATTGGAACAAGAGGATAGGAGGATGGATAGGAGCTCAAGGAACCTCTATAAGCTGTGCAGCCCATAAGCATTAGTTGCCTGATCAGAGCTGGTCTGCCCTGCCACACTACTGCTCCTGACACACAATGAGTCCATCCTTGCTGTAACATTTGGAGACTTCAAAGGACAACAATACCTCCCTTCTCCTCCACCCTGACCACTTCTCTTATAGACAAAAGGATTCTGCAGCCAGCCAGGTGGAGCTGGTGGTGGTTGGGATAGCTGTCCTGCAAGTGGTTCGTGAGTCAGAAGGGCCTCTTTCCCCACCATTGTAGAAAACATTGTCATTTTAAGGAGTATAACCAGCTATAAGAGAGATAACACAAGTACCACAACACACAAGTTCCTAACACACGTCTCGCTGCCTCTTTAGCTACAATAACAGAAATAGGACATTGGGGTGCCCTATCAGGGCCTGCACACTGCCTGCCCCAACACCCTCACAGCAGCACTGTGAGGAGGATCAGACCCTGCACTCAGAAGACTTTTGCCCTGTTCTTCTGGAAGTGATGAAGATGATGGTGTCTCTTGTTCCTCTGTGCTTCACTTGACCCAAAAACCTCATCATTCATACGAAATCTGGCCACCAGAAAACTGTTGTTGAAGGTTTTTCAGCCTGTGCTTCATTGAGCTCAGTTTGACCCTCTAGTCTAATTTTGATGAATATTATAAAGTAGATCCATTCTCTTGTGTACAACAGAAGATGTAAACATTTTTTTTTCTCAACAAGGCAGTACCTACAACTCTAGGGCAACACTTAAGCTTCAGTCCAAGGTTCAAAATCTGCATTTTTTTCCATTCACCTCCAAAAGTCTATTCTTTACCTGTATCATGTCCTTTGCTTCAATTCACTAATTTTCACTTTTTGTCATGTATCTCACAGGGATGGAAGTGTTCAGACACACCTATCAAATCCAAGCAATCATTTGGTGACCTTGAGATGTTTTGCTGAATTTTGTTCACACTCTCAAAACATCATCCTTAATAAGCAATAAGCACACTAGAAATTCAAAAGCCCAGGCTTTTTATACTTTTTGCTTTCTAACCACCCTCAGAGCCTGACAATGTGGTGGGTGCTCCCTTTCTTCTTCCTCTTGCTAGCTCATTTCCTCCCCCATATTTGTAGTATTGGAGCTGCACAGGGACATGGAACCTCTGACTATGACTGGTATGAACGTATCACAGACTATTCAAGCAATTCCTTAGCCCCACAGCACCGTTTGTGACTGCACTAGAGAGAAATCCCTTGTCATAGGATTTAAGTGAAATACTCTCAGAAATGAAAACCATTAGCTTTCACTGTCATTACCACTGGTAGAGCATATCTGGGGGTGAAATATGGCTGTGAGATCTGTGAATGTCGGAGACACATTAACATCTGAAGAGCTCTAAATGACATGATCTGCATTCTTATGTGCTATCATGTTGCAAGCTCTTCTCCAGCTCTCACTCTTCTGTCCCTGTTAAGTTGCTTCCAACTTTATTTCTCCTACAGGTTCCAAAGGCTCACACCCTCTGAATAGCAAACTTTGAATTTATTTTCCCCAAGATAACAGGTTTGCATTTTTCCAGTTTGAATCTTATGCTATTATTTCCTGCCCATATCCTGCCTCAAGCACAAGGGAGCCACACAAGCGGTGACTGTACATTACAAAAGCAGAAGGAATGGAGTAATGAAAATTTTTGTGCTTGTGAATGCATAAGGCACAGACAATGAGTGGGTATGCACAAAGGGAAGCAAAGTATAATTTATGTTTCCTCTCAAAAATCCCATCAAGAGCTGACAAGAAGCAAGGGGGACAGGGAGCAAGGAAGGAGAGAGAGCTTAGCTAAATGTTCAGTCTTTGTGCTGTGGTGAGAGTTTTTCCCCGTCAAAAATTCTCCCTTTACCACCAGTTTCTTGACATGGTGGCACTGCTTCAATCCCTGATTCATTAATCAGAAAAATGTCATGAAGTTGATTCAAGTTGTTCTGGTTCTGTCCTGCTGCAAATGAACTCAGAAGCTGGCCCATAGTATGACACAAGTAGATATTTCCTCTTTCAGAAGGGAACCATTGCTCTGCAGTCACAGGAATCATTTCCCTCCCAGTCAGGGAATGAAAAAGCATACCTAGAGATTTTCCTCTCCCTCTTCCATGCAATGGCAGCAGAAAGGAGAGGCCTTCCCAGCCTCCTGCCAGCTGTCTGCATTTTGTTCAGGAACTTGGAGGTCAGAGGCATTATCCTTATTGGCTGCATCACCCATGGTGTTCAGCCCTCTCTATCCTGCCCTGACCTTATCAATGTCTAGCTGTCTTTCCATCCCAGAGACACTTTTCTTTTTTCCTTCTTCTTCTTACTCTGCATTGAGCTTGGTGCTTTTCCCCCCTCCCATCAACTCTACTCCTCAATGGGATACCAGTATAGGTAACCACTAGGATGCCTTTGGGCTTTTCTTTCCATTTAGTTGTGAAAGTGATCTACCTGCTTGGTTTGTTAATATGCCAGGTTCCTTTCAGTCTCTGCCATCTATATTCCCAGGCTACCATTCTTCTTGCATATCTGTAGAGCCTGTGACATTGTAACATTTCTTAAAGAAATGCATTCTGAGATTCAAAGAAGCAAGATATTGTGGAGAGTGAGAAGAAGTCTTCATGTGCCTTCAAAACCTTACCTCTGGCTACAAAAGGAGAGTCTACAACTTTCTCAGAACACCAACATCTGCTCTAAGAAGAAAGTCCAACAAACCTTGAGCAGAACTAACATATGCATACAGCACGTGGGAGCATCAGGTAAACAGAAATATGTTCCATTACCAAACCTCAACCACAGTGCAAATGGCACCTTGCCTTGGCCTTTTAGCCAAGGTCCATTGCTATGGACACTCAACACAGTTGCAGAACACTCAAGCAGGTAATTCACTTTGTTGTCACTGAATGAAAGAACAACAGTATGGCACTGCCAACTTATGCCATTTCTTGGTGCTTGTAGGATTTTTCTCCTCTACTAATATGATAAAACCTCTTGGTGAAGCAACCAATACTGTGCAGTGCACAGTACAACAGTCACAGAAGACAGAGTTAGAAATTAACCAGGAGCAGGAGAGAGCAATACCTCTTTGATTGCCAGAATGCATAAGAAAGGCCTTCATGTGCAGGTGGAGAACACCACCAACCACCAACCCTTTGATGTGGAGTGGGAGAGGTTCTTGTGGAAAGTGACAGCTCAGATGGGTCTGCCAGAGCAGAGGTACCATTTGCACATTCTAAGTAAATACCTTCAGCTGGGCTGTTTCCAATGGAAAAAAGAGACTAAGATAGAGGTTAAAGTAAGGGAAAATGAGATGGGGACTGCAGTTGTCCTGCTCTTATAAAAGCAGGGGAAGACCACCACATTTCAGATGGCTCTCACCACAGCTTCTTTTGCACCAGAGCACAGAAAAAGGTTCATTTTTCTAGGTTTGGGTCTCTGTTCCTAGCTTCAGCCAGCTCATGCTGCTTCCTCCATGTGTTCAGCCTGAGGATCATGTTCATCCCATCCAACAGCACCCAGGAAGCCATGGCACCTTTGGGCTACCCATCCCCCAAGAAGAAGTTCAAACCCCTCCACCAGTTACAAATAGATTGCCATGAACCCAAGCCCACAGAATCTTCTGCAGAAACCGCAATGTGATTGTCAGAAAGTCTGAGATGCAAGCCTATCCACTGCACAGCAGAATCATACCTCCCTTTCTGACATAAGAACAAAGTTATGGTCCTTTCCAAACAGAAGGACAAAACAAAATTCCAATCACTATAAAACTATGGTAGGAATGATCTCTTTATCTCATGTCCATATCCATTTTTTTATTCCTGTTAAGAAACAAGGGAACTTTGGGTCTTCCCAGATATGATAAGTGAGGTGTGGGGAATGTATTCTGTCACAGATCCCACTCATACTGCTGAAGTCCTGGAGGGAACTATTCCAATTTTTACCTGTTAAAGCTTTGTGACAAACCAGGCCTACACAAATGCTATAAATCCAGTGCATTTTCTATTCAGTACCTATCTTGCACTTTCAAAAGATTAGTCAGTCTGGCAACCCTCAGTGATTTTGGAAAAATCATATGTAGATGTTTCTGTAGGTTTTGTTCATTATACAGTTACCAGAATACTTAGGATAGAGATCATCCCTGACATAAAAAAAGCAAAACAACCAACCAAACAAAAAACAACCAACCAAACAAAAAATACCAACCCCCCCCAAAAAAAGACCAAAAAAACTCCCTGCAAACAAAGATCAACCACTACAAAACCCAAAACAATAACCCAACCCAAAAACTAAACTGTGCACAGGAAGAGTTACATCTGGTCCATGTTGACTGTAATCCACCCTTTTCTTGTACCATTGATTTTGCAAAGTCAGCCACCCTAAATACTGGACATCTAGCAATCCTTGGAGGGACAGGAACATGACAAGACACATTAGAGAAATGACCAAAACCACAGAGGTGGGACTTCCAGTATCTGCTTCCTCAAAACTGAGTGAAGCTATAAATAAGGGAACCACCGCCCTTTCCTCTCCAGTGGATGACGGCTCACATTTGAAGCCCTGCACAGTCAGGCATGACAAATGAGGTTTATCATAGGGCTCTGAGATTTATCCTATGTCTCTACAAATTATTGTGTCACGTGGATAACCCTACAACACACACACAAACACATCAGTTACACCACTACAAAGCAATATGAGACTTGCTGGTTTCTATTTCCTTAAACCCACGCACCAGCTGAAGCTCAACCACACCTTTTCCATGTCATGATAAGTGTAAAAGTAGTGAACATCCTATCATTTCCATTTTCCTGCAACCAGCCAACAAGATGATGTACAGAGTAAATAATACATATAAGAGAGAGGAAATCTTTAGGTAGAAAGACATGCTATTTTGACTGAGGGGGGCTTAATGTGTAATATGTATTTGCAGATAGTTAGCCAGAAAAGCACATCCAAATAGCATATAGTTAAATTCTTGTTGAGAGCATCCCAGCAAGCATGGGAACTTCATTACAGAACTTTCCTTAGCATAGATTCTTGCATTTGCAAAAAGTGCAGAGACATCACGTATGGTCTATTTCTCCTGGTACCCCTAGTCTCTAAAAACAATCTGTTCTAGAGGTTTCCAGCCAAGCCTGACCATGCCTCCCCCACTCCTAACTCCACGCCCCATTTCCCAGTCATATCCTCCATTCCTCCTTTGATCTGGGCTTGCAGAGGCTTAATGCTTGTCTTATCTAATGACTTTTGTGTGAGTGGACACTCACCTTTAATGCAAAGAGGTACAGTTCACAGACAGTAGTAATGCCTGCAAATGTGTGGGGCATGGCAAAACAAGCAGAATTACAGCAGCTGCAAGCTGCTTGTTTGGGAAGAACTTCAGCAAAGGCATGACACGCATGGGAAAGCTTCACCTAGCCTGTGGAAATGCTGATCGAGATTCTCACATCTTAAATTCTCATGGCTTTGACCTGACCACCTCCAATTAACAAACTGCAGGCATTCAGAAAAGCCTGTGAAATGAGTGATGCTTAAGTCAAGAGACACCATGAAGTATGGCACAGGCATCTTAGGCAATTTAACCTTAGTGTGTCAAACCTGCAGAATGCTTAAGACGTTTGATCTCATGTTGAGACTTTTCATGTCAAGGGTTTTCTATTGCAACCCACCTTATGGAAACCACACACCATAAAGGAAGAAATTGCTGCAGACACACAGAAAGACCAGCCTCTTCTCTGGATGAGCAGATAGAGTTAGTTCTCCATCACACATACACAAAGGCTAACCCTTCATCCACTGAAACAGCTACAGAAAACATGATAAATCTTATCAACTAAAAACTTTTTCCTTCCTTAAGCTACTGGTAGGAAGTTCTCTCACTTCTTCCATTTTTCTGTATCCAGATGAAAGGTGGAAGTATCTCAACAAGCTACTAATCTGCTCAATGGAAGCTGAACTCTCCCCTGACCTCATTGTACCTTGGCATGAGAGGGATACCCTCTCTTCCTTAAACCATGATCTTGCTGACGTGCAGCATTGCAGCATTGCTCCCAAACAGGAACATCTATCCACACTCTTATTCACTTGGCATGTGCTGTTACCCCCTTGCATACCCAACCTGACAGGTCTAGCAGTAGGGATGAAGCCAATGGTTGGCCAGTGCTCCTCCAAGGCCATGGTCACAGCCTGTGTGGCCTGTCCGGTTACTCTTCTCTCTGCTGCCTGGGCACCAGCACTTCCAGATGGAGAGCTAGGAAGCCATGCTTCTGTGGGGAAGCTGATGCTGATGCTGCAGAACATCTCCACCTCCCTATGAAGCCTCTGATATTGGCCACTGTCTGTCACAGCGTCCCGGGTTAGACAGCAGTTTGTACAAAACTAGCTTGCTCTCTCTGGACAAATAATGCTTTGCCAGTCACGGCTCACTTCATATCCAGTGTCTTAGGGGGCTCTACTGCTGCTGTGCCATGTAAGTGTCTTTTTGATATAGGTGTTCTGTCTGCTGGGTCCCAGCAAGCAGTTCTGTGATTGCAGGCAGCTGCTCCCTAGCAGGTGGGCAGTCACTTGTGAACAGATCTGGGGCAGAGGATACTTCACCAGAGCTGAACTCTGCTCAACAGAGTTTGCTTTGAGATCCTGCACTCTAGTATTTTATATGGAGCTGAGCACCCCTCACTCCAATAAACTCTGCCAGGAGAGCAGTACAAGGGAAATGGATGGTGCAGCTCAAAGAAAATGCCAGCTTTTACTGGCAGGATAAGCAGATAAATTTTCCCTGAATATTGTATTCATATATATTGACAAGAAGCATATTCTAATTTACAGGTATTAAACACAGTTAGGCTTATCTTACCCTGGAGGAAAAAAGACTGTCTTTACTTTCCATCAGTGAAAAAATTCCCATGGGATTGTCTTTGCCCACCATATGTGTCATCTTTGCTGCTGTTTTATCCATAGCTCTTTTTTAAAGCAGGTTGCTATAGTCTAAAATTAGACCAGATGCATATCAATAACACCAGACAGAAGGAATAATCTGAAAACCAGCAAGGTCTTTTAATCTATGTAGTTTTCAAAGAGAATCAGGTTCTTTTTTCAAATAAAGGCAATCCAATGTCATCTGCATTAAAGTGGGAAAGGCCTTTGCCAGGTATTTTGTCAGTATCTGCTTATCTCTTGCTGGGCCTTGCAAAGGCAGGGTTTATTCCTTGCAGTAGCAGACTGCCAAATCTATCTCAGTATGGATCATATTTTAACACAGATGCTTTCTGACAAACTTCTTCCCCTTTCACCCACATCTCAAGTACATCCCTATTCAATCTTGACTGTAGCATCTACGAGACAACTCCACCAGCCAATTTTCAGCAAATGCAAAGGATCTATTTTTAGAAGTCTTTAAGATGGCAAGAAATGCTGATCTCAGAAAACTGTGAATAACAAGCTCCTTATTTCTTCTTCCCTGCCTGCTCTCTCTGTGGAAGCAAACCACCACTATCTGGCCAAATTGATCCAGAGTCACCACCAGGCCAGAGCTGCATTTTGAGTATCTCTACTCCTTGATATATTCCCAAAGGTTTTGTCCATGCCAGTCTCACAGATCTGATTTGAATTCCCCCGTGCTGTCAGCCTCAGTGACTTTTCTCCATGCAGCACTGGGAGGGGATGTGGTGACTCACCCAGACTCGGGATCCCCCCTGCCAACCCACTGTTTGTTTGAGTGATTTTATTGTTGAAGCTCTGTTGCCACATTTGTAACTATACTTTTTTTTTTCTTTTTTTTCTTTTTTTTTTTTTTTTTTTTTTTTTTTTTTTTTTTATGACAACCAGAAGTTCAGTTTTATAAACAGACGCTGTTGTGGGCCTCTCTTACTCAGCTGGATCAGCATCAGCCATTTTTCCAGGCTGCGGTCTCTGTGCTGCACACTGAGTCAGAGGCAGCCCTGCACAGATTTCTTTGAATCTCTGGTTTCCTCCCAGAGACTCTTGACACCGTGCCAACAAAACAGGGCGTAGCTCATTAATTTTTTTTTTCTTTCTCTTTAAAGGCAGTCTGATTCATAGTAACTCCTTTAAAACAAAGTGGAAAGACACCACCCTCCCACACCACCGAAGGAAACTTAAACCACCACCAGATCACTCCCCTTCACTCCAGCTCTGCACTCCAGGACATCAGCACTCCAGCCCAGCACACTCCTTCTTCCACAGGTGCCAGCACCCGCCTCAGCCCACAGGTAAGAGCTATTCTTGAAAATCCTCACCAACTTTTCTCCCTCAGTGGCTGCTCCCCTCTCCTAGCAGCACCAGTCTGCCTTTCTCCTCTGCTCCTTCACTTCTCTTCATCTTGGCACTTGATTTTCATCTTTTGCACCTTAATTGATTTTCTCTTCATCTTGGCACTTGATTTTCATGCACCTTAATTTTCATCTTTTGCTATAAAATCCAGCTGAGTTACGGGGCAAAGGGCAAGGCACCCTGGTTGCAGCCTCCAAGTGCTGGCAGTAGCAATGCTATTTTCACCTCCAGGACACATGTAGCCAGGAGGCAGGCACAGAGTGCCCAACCTGGGCCAGTTCACACTCAAGAGATGTTGTGTGCTTTTGGAGTAGTATTGTTGGCAAATGTGGGAAAATGCCTGCTTGAAATTAGGGCTGCAGGCTCAGTTTTTGTGGTGCTCAAATATTTCTGCTTGTCTCTCTCCCCTCCATAATTAGTTTGCCAAGCTCTAATTTAAAACAATAGCAATCATTCCAAGTGAAAACTGAGAGGTCCCAAAGGTGCAGACTCTGGGGTACAATGGAGACAATCTCTCTTTTTCTAGGGTTTTGGGCTCCTGAGGCTGAAGCCAAGCCCCAGATCTTGAGCAAAGTCATGTGAAGGGTAGAAATGTGCGTTACGCCTTCTTTGGCAGCACAGACACTAGAGTGGAGAGCACTGCGAAGAGAAGTGAGAGAGTGGGTGGAATTGCTAGGAGCACTATAGTCTGCTGGTAGGGTGTGTCAAGGAGACAGAGACACTGATGGGAAGTGTAGGATTGCAGAGACTGGCAATTTTCCCTCCTCACCTGCCTTTTTCCACACAACCGCCCTCCCCTTCCTTCCCTCCTCTTCTTCACCATTTCCCTCGTTTCATCTGTCTGCTATAGTTTGCATCCTGTGGTCAAATCTGAACTATTTTTTAGGTCTGAGAAAGGGAGTGCAGCAAAGCCAGTTTGTTGGCATCACACTGGCTCCTGTTGCAGGAACTAGCCCATCCCTGCAGTTTCAAATGTTTGAAAGAGACTGAACAGTATTTAGTATTATATGGCCAGGAATGGGTGGGGCTCAGGCTGTGACTGTGGATAATTACTATATGAATGAACTAGAACTAGCTGACTGTAACTTTTTGGAAATATGATGGATTTTGTGAATTTTTAAGTCCTCTCTGGCCCTGTTGCTTGTAGCTCAGCCATGTAGTGGTGCCTCCTGACTGAGAAATAAATGTGTTGGAGTGTTGGGGAAACTGACTGAGACAGCAAGTGTTTCCAGGGCAGTCAGAAACCAGAATGGGAAGAAAGCATTTTTGGAAGTTGTCATTTAATACAATTAACAATTAAATCATATTGATATTAAAAAAATGCTGTGGCCACAGAACAACTTTCACTCAGAAGCTCTGAATTCCTTAAGGCACCTCTGAGAGCGTATTTGCCCAGGAACTGCCCACTTAACATTTCTGGATGTAGTGGGATTCTTTTCTGAGCAAACACTCAAAGGAGGTGGGCATAAAGAGTGTGAAAACTTGGAGCCCTTTAGCTACTGTTCTATGATAACAGGGGTTTAAATC
This sequence comes from Cettia cetti, assembly GCA_013401135.1. NCBI lineage: Eukaryota > Metazoa > Chordata > Aves > Passeriformes > Sylviidae > Cettia > Cettia cetti. Next base: position 17,639 of record VZUI01049052.1, on the reverse strand, counting down.
AGCCAAATGCCTCCACCCAGTGCACCTGGGGACTGTGAGCACTGAGAGAGTGAGGACTTGAAGGCAGCTTATTTCTATTTGCTTCCTTGGGGATTAGAATTGGAAAAGGTACCTTACTGAGGTACCTTACTAATACTGCAGTGCCTGGAAGCACCCCCTGAAAGGCAGGGCCTTCCTGGGAGGCCCTGCACACCCACCTAAGGAATTCCTGTCAATAGGCTTCTGTGGAAGCTCCCCCAGCTGTGACTAACCACCCTAAACATGGTCTGAGCCATTTATCCCAGCTACCCCTGTGCAAGAGTGGGGATCTCCACTGGGCACATGCCATCCCACCATCCCGAGGGAGACATCTGACAGCTACAGAGTCCAGCCACACCCAAGGACACATTAATGCAGGATTGATGTGGGACCTTGTGGGTAAGCACCAAGTTCTGGAGTGGGCGCCTCAGCTGCAGGGTTGCTAGTGCTCCCTCAGTGAGACCCTGCTGAGGACAGAGAGCTCTGGGCTTGGAAAACTGGCCCTTCTGGCCTAGCCAATGGTCTTTCAAATTGCAATGTAGAAGTGATCCAAGTGCACGCAGGAATTACTGTTTGGTGGTCTGGAGTGGAGCAGAGGTTGCATTTTGAAACAGTTCTGGGAGATTTTCTGATAACAGCCAGCATGGTTTTGGTAAAAGACTCACCTCAGGGCCTTGCTGAGACTGGGGAGATTTGCTGCAAGCACTAATCTTTCTCTCTATTCATCACTGTCCCAGCCGCAATGTTCCCACATGGCACTCATCCTGTTCCTGCTTCTGTTTCCTCAGAGCAAGCAAAAGCGGGAGGGAGCCTGCTTCCATAGCCCTGCCCACTCCCATGGGGCTTCACGGGCCCCATAGCCCCCAGCTGGCTGCTGGGACGCCCCTCATGGCATGCTTCCCCTTGCTCACCCCCCAGTTCACTTAGTGCTCCCTTTGCCAAGTGCTGCATGGATGGCAAAGGGGGAAACACCTGATGCTGGGCTGAAATTTGCCCTCAGATGCTCAAGTGCCCTGTAAGGCAAGAAATAGCACTACTAGACCCCTTTGATCTCAACAGGTTCTTGTGCCTGTACCTTTTAATAGGGAAGTGACAGCACTGTCACCCAGCACAACATAAGGCAGGCTGCAAGGCATGGCACTCCTAATTTTTTTCCTTCCTTCTGTTTTCCAACAAACAATTAATGAGATTAAACTAAAAGATGAGATTTATTTACCCTTCCTTCAAGGCAGGGAGAAGTGAGAGGCCTGGAGCTGCTCTTTTACTCCTGTAAAAGGGAGGGTGAGGAAGGGGATTTCCAATCTTCACATCTAAAGATGGATGCTTAATAATTCATTGGTCTTTTCTGCTGAGGCAAAGCAGCATTCACAAAAAAGGATGGCCCTTCTTCTCCATAGCCCTGCCAGGATTGATAACTAACTCATAGCCACAGTGCAGTAACAGTGGCAGTGAACAAACATGCTGAAGCACATCTCAATTATGCCTGTATTGATCCTCTGTCAAGGCCAGTCCACACCCAATCATCCCACAGCATGACATGGGGTGTAGCAGCAGCTCCCCGAATAAACTGCCCAGAGGAGAATCTGAAGTGCCTCTTAAGCTGCTTTCTGCCATTACACTGCAGGGAGAGCAGCAAAGCAGCACATTTTGGGGCTGCCATCTGGAGTGTGACTTCTTCAAACCCTGCTGGGAGAGTTTTGGAAAGTACTTCCTTAGCTAGAACAGCTTGGCAGTGAAAAAAGGAAACTCTGGACAAATTTGCAGCTTCACGCACCCTGCTCCTCCTGAACTGTTTTCAGGAGGGCAGAGAATATATGGAAGCTGTTCTTTTGGTAAGATCAAATATAAGTAGGCCCATGCCTTGTCATAGAAGGTAGGGACAGGTTAGGACAACTCAGCTCCAGAGCCCACATTGCCCAAGGGAGTGACAAGTTTGCCAAGATCATAATTAAGATCTAACCCTTTTACCCTGTGAAAACCAGTCTGTAACAGAGGCATGGGGAGACACCCATGACGAGAGCCCAGGGATACATCTGGGCTAGGTCATCGCTAGTCCTGCAGGAAATGCACTGAACCCTGAGCACTGGAGTGGCTGACACAGGTGAGCAGTGACTCATGCTGAAGGCTTAGCTCTTGTGATGTGGGGCCACCTGGAAATATGTTTGCATTTGAGGAAATCCAGGGTGAGGACTTTTGTTGTCCTTTCACCCTCACAGGGCAGAGTCTGATGAATGAGGGGAGTTGTGAAACCAGCTGCCACACTGGGTCCATTGTCCACATTCTTCTCATTCCAGAGAGATATCTTCCTTGTATTGGCTCCAGCAAGCCTCTGGAAAAGATAGTGAGAGCCATGGGAGCAAGAGGGGAGAGCTACAAAATGCTCAGAGCCTGGAGCTGGCTGGTTAGAGGATTGCTGAAGACCAGCTCCAGGAATGTGGACGACTGCTGAAGGAGAGCTGGGCACATCCACTGGCTGTGACAGCTTAGGCCTCTGTGACAGCTGAGCCAACCTGCCTGCTAGCTGGCCTCCAGCAACTCGGCCAGGCCAGCATGGTGTGCCCTCCTCACGGGAGCTCTTGATGTCTCCAAAACCACATGTTACATGAACCAGCTTATACCATACTGATCACAGCAATGAGTCCTCTGAAAGCCAGATGAGGTATTTTGCACCACTACCACCTTTATCCCATCCTGCACAGAGCACTGACCAGCTCAAGGCTGCACAGTGTCGTCTGCTTTATACACATGCTCCCCCAGTTCATCACTTGTGCACTTTGGTTGACAGAAGGAGCTTTCACACAATTTTGCATTTGGATCCTGCACAGTCTTTTCCAAGCTGACTTGCAGGAGCAAAGGCACCCTGAAAGCAAACTGACCCAAAAGCTCAGACTCTTTAGATGCCTAAGTCACACTGACCTCAGTGTTTCATATGTTATACTGGCATGTTCAGAGGTTTCACATTTTTGAGAGACAGACACACTATAAGATACAACTTCTTTTTTGGAGTTACACTCCTTTGGAAAAGAAAAAGGGAATATCTAGATAAAAATGTCTGTGTAAATTAAGGGACTGCAGTTTTAATCCCAGAATGCAGCCAAAAGCACAGCTGATGTGGGCTTCACAGTCCTTCAACCTCTATCTAAGGGCTGCTGCAAAGAGGAAAAGCAGGAAGTCCCACTAGAAGTGATCTGTGTACTTTTGCTCATACCACTCTTTCCTGTAACCTGAGCTTTCCTGTCAGAGCTGTCAGATAGTTTCTCCCACGTGGGCACTGCCAGTGTGGCACAGATAAATCCGTACACCCATAAGGAAGCTGTGCATGCACACAGACACACAGAGTGTTCACAGGGAACCCACAGATGCACACTCCCCTTCATAGAGGGAGCCACACAGAGCTGTAGATGCACACCCCTACACACAACACGTCAACGTCCGGACTGTCAGTCCTCCCACAAATGTTTCTTGTGTATCTCAGAATCTTGTTGGAACTCCTGCCAGCAACTTCAGTGTCTAACTAACCCAACCAGGGACCACCCGGCACTGTAAGGGGTGAGAGTGTTCTGCATCACACCTCTGGAGGTGCAGAGGAACATTTTTGTGCCTCCATTAGCTCTGGGGTCCCTTTCCGCACCCTCCCTCTTACTAGCTGCCCATCAGTCCCAGCCTTTCCTTGGCATGCCTAGCCGTGAGGACTAACAGTGTTTTCCTCCACCAGTGGCTGCTGGCTGCCTGCCAGGCCCCAGGCAGCTGTCTCTTCCCTTTCCGACTACCAAGTGTGCTTTGGAGTTTCAGTTGATGTTGTGACATGGCTGAGCACTTGAGGGTGGTTTCTTCTGGAGAAAATGCCAATTTCTCACTGTATGCCCTAGGAGTTCTGATATTTCCCCACTCATATGAATCATGAGCATGAAAGCTGGAAAACCCTTATGTGTCATCTTTTGTGACTCCCCTCTGCATCTCTCAGTGAATGGAGGTTGATCACCAAGAGTGGATTCTTGAGGAATTTGTCAGATCTCATAAGAAATTTTTCACATGCTGGTGTTTCACCACTCCGTTGGGAAGGCAATTCCACTGATCTCTTGTAGTCCATTCCACCTGGAAATCCTTCACAAGAACCAGACAAAATGTTCCATTTACTTTAACTTATTCTCAGCTGCAGCTCCTCAGGCTGGTCTACACTTTCCTTTTGGTTGACATTAATCTGCTGGTTTTACAACCTTGCTGTACCCCATGTGGTCATCACAGCCACTACCCATATGCATGTGAAATCTCACTGCCATAAACCAGAGGCTCCAAAGGCCTCTGTGTACCCACGCACACCTCTGGCCCAACCCTTCTCCCACACATGTGAAATCTCTTTCCAGAGGCACTAGCCTACTCATACATATCTATAAAAAGCATCTGACTTGTAAATTGAGTCAGGCTGGTCTGTCAAAACCAGGCTGTCAACAGCAGTGCAGACATACAGTAGTTTGTAAAAGTCTGGAGTCAGCAAGGACTCTGGATTTATCAGGATCTGAAGCAAGAGGCAGAGAAAAGGGTGAAAGCAAAAGGATCCTTCCCTGTTGTTTAAAGTTGTCATGAGCTTTCTAGTAACAATGTGACATGTCCAAAGTCATCATGCCATCAAAGTATCGGAGAGATATTCACATCTTTGCATCCTGCCAAATGACTCTGGGCACAATGAGGACTGATGCTCATAGCCCACACAAGGATGAGGTGTGCAGTTTTAGCAGGTCTAAGATGGCAGTAATGGCCTCAGCTCAGTCAGAAGGCATGTGTACAAATTCCACAGAAGGTTTTATCCTACACTGAGGTTTCCCTTACTGGTAGCGACATGGCAGCATTGCTATTTGTGGGTTGGCTTTGCACTGAGAAATGTGCTGGTAACAGAGGTGGAAGTTTATGTCTGTCTCAAACAATACCAATCAGTTTTTACTTTCTGCCCATTACTTTCCAGTTTTCTTCTTCCTTTCCAAGTTGCCTTGGCCCTGAATTGAACCACCAGTATTCCTGCTGTGACTCTGTGCCCCTCAGATAGTGGCCAAGTTTACACACTTTCTCTAAATATTGGATCTCCTGTTGTCCTCATCAGAGACTGGGAGAGCCAGACCACTGGTCTGAGTTACTACTGCCTTTCTTATATTCTGTAGTGGCAGCTGGGAAAGGCAGAATTTCTTTAGTGCTAATTGTTTTCAATCTATGGAGACTTTGGTTGACATTCTAACCAAAAGCATTTGTTTTTTCCCCAAAAGGCCATCTTTCCATTGTTAAGAAATCTATTGTATCAAACAGAAGGGTCTTCAGCTGAAAAACTTACTTTGAAAGGAGTCAGAGATGACCAGTGTGTGCAGGCAGTGTGATTTAGATGTCCTCTGCTCCCTGGACACTCTAGGGAGCTACAGGATGTTGGCTGGGTTCTCACCTCAGCCAGCATCTCTCATAGTACACCTCACCAACTCAGCCTGGGAGAGGCAGTCCAAAGCAAAGACCTCAGTTCAGAGAGGAAGATGGAAATGGAAGTCAGATGAACTATATCCATTAAGGAATACTTGAGATCTGAAATATTTCAAATTTAGTTGAAAGTGCCCTGATTTTTCACCCGAAATAACCCCATTGTTCCTGCAGAAACATCCTGTTTACTCACCCTCTAGTCCTTTCATTGCAATGTACTTTCTGTCAGAAGCAAAGGACCTCTACCTAATCTGGCTTACCCACTTGAGTAATTCATTCCCTATATTTGAGAAGCTATACCATTGGCCTTTATCATACCTCCAAGTGGCACTTCACATTCCATCCTGACCTTTGCTAAGAAGCAAACCAGGGACAAGGACTCACTTCTTTGTACTGCCCTCAGACAGAAGGATCCAAAACACTTAAGTAGACAGAGGGGTGATATGGTGGCAACAATCTGCCTGCATGTGAAGACTTTGTCTTAGTTTATAATAGAAAGTATCAGCCTGCTTGAACTTGAACTGGGGTGCAGGAGAGCTGTGCGTTATTCTCCAGTATGTGTATTCCTGCAGAGTCAGAGAAATAGTCTCTGCACAGCTAAGAGCCTGTCATGCTTATCTGCAGGTTATTTTGTACTGAAGGTTTCTATGATTCTTATTCATGCTTATTGTTGATGTGGCTTTTTATTTCTCTTCATCCATCACCCCATGAAAAGGAAAGTCAGTCCACTGTTATCAGCACAAGATCTTCTCTTGGCTCATGTGGGATATTCAGCAGGTGCATGACCTTCACTTCCCCACCAGCCTGCCCTACCTCAGTAGTCTTCTACTGTTATGTCTCATTCCTTTTTTTCTTGGCTTAGTTTCTACTCAGAAAGATGCTTGGGGAAGATTCACAAATTATTTGCTTGACTGGTTCTTGAGAAGCAGTCCTAAAACTGACAGTGTCCTGAGCACATAATCTTTCGGGGTTAAATTATTGTGGGGTTTGAGAGCTTTGGGGTGAGTCAGTGGAAAAAACTGGCAGCTCTGGGAAGGCTAAGACTGACTCATAGCCCAAGAAGAGCCTGAGGAACTCCAAATGCAGCTGCAGTTTAGGTAGGAGAATGGAAGAAAAGGTATTTCCATGCAATTTTGTCCTATTGCTCTAGCAATGTGACCCCACCCTGTAGTGGAGAAAGAAGTCTCACACTTAACAAATGGAAACTGTATCCTGTCAGTCCCGGATGCTCTGCCAGTTTCTCTATTTAATGGGAGGAAAAGTCCACGCCATAGCATCAGAGACAGAAGTGAATCTATTTCAGTGCCATTCCTTCACCCACGGCTCCTCTGGGATCCTTCTCTCGTGTTTTATTTAACAGACAGAGAGAGATGAAGAAAGGGGAAAGCAAATGAATACAGAGGGAGGTTTGTGCTTTAACTCACAAAGAATCAAAACTAAGCTGTGAGCACATATCCCCTGGGGGCGTTTGCATTTGATAGTGTGCGTATTCAGGGAGAGGTGCTGACTGAAAGCACCTGAACTAACACTGCTCTCCTGCAGTGCTAGAACAGGCAGAAAAAGCAAAGGGAATAAAGGATTTCAGTTTTTTCTTAGAGCATTGGTCAAAGTCCTGGGTGTAAGGTCATGATTTTGGGTTTTTTTTTTTTTTTTTACATTGTAAAGTAATATTTATCCTTCGTTTTAATTTCTGAATGCAAACAAAAGATGCATTTGAAAGGACTGTTCTAGTCCTTAGGATGTCATGAAAGTAGGTTTTTAATCTTTCAAGCAGAAAGCTTTGTTTGAAGGTCCTAAAAAGTAATACGGGGGAAAAAAAAGCACTGAATAAGATTTTAAAGAGGCCATGGAAAAATATATCCATCTAAGAAAGAAAAAGGTTCAGCCACTGTTCAGTAAAGGCAAATTTCAGAGCAGGCAAATTTGTCAGAGTTTGGTTTATGCTTGCCAGTAACCTATGGTGTCAAGAGCACTTGTTATAATTCGTGTAAGAACCAAGGCAACAACAAAGAAAAAGAATAAGAAATAGTCAAAGAGATGGGAAGATCTGACTCAAAACTTTGCTGCAGATATGTCACTTTGTCACGGCAACAGCAATAGTTTCTCAGTTTGTTGCAGTGGTGATATTGGTATCAGTTGCCAGCCAGCATTTAGAAACCCTCGTACCTTTTACAGACAATGGAAAGAAGGGGTTTAACTCTTAGGTGAAGTATGTTCATGGGGTAGCCTGCATATACTGTTGAGAACCTGGATTTTAGCAGTGCTGAAATCATAAGTGACTGACACTACAGTCAAAGGGAAAGTCCTAAGAAGGCTATGCTTTCTCCGAGATCATCACTAAGGGAGGTACTGTGACAAGAGAGGTCACAGTGACCAGGCCATCCAGCCAAATCAAGCATGAGTTTGCTAGGCACCCCAAAGCAGGCAAGGAAGTCTGGCCCCACATTCAGCAAGTCAGGGCTTAACATCTCCAGTGAGCTCTCCTGGTGAAGGAAACCTCACAGCAGACAAGATTTGCTGAGGAGATGGGACTAGTCACCAAACTTAATCTGTTTTACTAATGAGTAGCCTTGATTGGGTGGGAGCAGTGACCTAACAGAACTGGTTCCTTGAGATCCTAAACTCAAGGAACTCTTCCTGGTCACCAGCTAATGCTGGACTGGTCAAAGTGCCATTGATGGAGAAGCCTGTGGTCTGGGAAACTCTATACAAAGCAGTGCCAGGAACAGCTGCAGCATTTTACAGGAATACACTCCCACTCATGGCCACAATATGAGGAAAGACAGTAGTGGAGTAGGTGGAGTCATCAAGTAAAAAAGACACATGAATGGGACTTTACAAAGCCTTTTGTCACAGTTTGTGTGAAAGACATCACAAAGTGTGTTGTTTCATAACAGTATTACCACACCCTGTACAAATGGTGACAGCATCAGACCTTACCTGAGTCACCTGGACCAAAATAACTTGACAGCTAACATTAATCACTGCTCTTGATACTGCTCTTCAGTACCAGCACTACTGAGGGAAAGAGCAACACAGCTCTGTCAAACTTTCTAGGAAGTTTACTGGCTACAGAGTGGACTCAGTAAATGCTTTTGCCTGAAATATATTCACTTTATTTGTGTGAATTGTCTGCACTCATTCTCACAGCTTAGATTTGTTTATTGCATTTCACATTTTCAGGTGAGAAGCCATCAGTTTTGACAATCCGTGTCATGCAAGCTTTCTAATGTCCTCTCTTTCCGATCCCATGTTCATCAATAACAGGAAATCTTAGGAAAAAAAGTAAAAGTTTGCAGGGTAGAGAGGCAAAAATACCCCAAAACAAACCAAAGAAGAATTTGCATTACAAGAGAATCTTATTGCATTAATAAAGTGACCTGCATGCCTCAAAATTTAAAAGGTAAACAGGCAGTTTTTGTTGCAAACCTGGGCATCTTGCCCAGCTCCAGAAAACCTCATGGTATTTCTGTTCTGGTTACTCTCCTCTTCACTTAAAGGAGTGGTCTATTGACTAGTGGCCACTCCTCTGGCTCCCTCTCCACAACTACTCAACAGCTGAGGCACCAGGGAGCCCACAGTCCCCCATTCCATACCACCTCTCTGTGACCTAGACCAGTTGGAAAAGGTTGAGACACCAGAGAACAGGAAGAGAAAAATCTTTCCTGACCTCTGGGAATCCCATGGGCAAAAACTCCTCTTTCTAGAAGGTAGGCCTGGAGTATGGCATTTTTACTTTACATTAACACACATCAATTTAAGCATTGTGTATATAGTCAGGCTATTTTTAAAATGCCCCCAGGTTATCTATCCATGCTCTACATCTCCTCCCATATTGCTTCCTTAATCTTCAGGCTCTATTTAACCTCTTGAGCAGATTTTGACCAAGTTTTTAGTGGTTTTTTTTTTTTTTTTTGGTGATTCCACATTCCCAGAGTGAACCTAAGATCAGCCTGAATTTTTGCATGTAAACAAAACCTATGGTAATGCTGTTCTTTGACTCAGACCTTCCTTTTATATCCTCCCTCTGTTCTTGTTCTCCCTCAGAGCTCTCTATATTGGTGACACCACCTAGAAGAGACCCAGGATGTTGGTGCTACTGGCTGGTATCTTTGTGGTTCACATTGCCACTGTCATCATGCTCTTTGTCTCCACTATTGCCAACGTAAGTAGGCTGCCCTGGACGAGACATGGCTGTCACCTCCCACAGCAGCAGCCAGCCTTAGATACGGCTGGCAGACAGACCAGGGGGTGGGTGCTCAGGTGAGGAACATCCATTAACGGTCATCGGCAGAGACAAAACAAAGCGCTCAGAAAGCCAGAAGGCAGCCGAGGTTGAACAGGAGGCAGCCTCTGTCACCTCCCCGGACCCCAGAGCCAGCAGGACCTCAGCACCCTTCATCAGGGCGAGTGCAGGTCAGGGCCGGGGAAGTCAGCAGTGCCAGCCCTGGCGCGGCTCTGTTCCTCCAGCCGGCGGCCAGGCTGTTCCCACCAGGGCGCATTCCACGCCAAGGGGCGCGGCGGGGCCGCCAGGGAAATCTGGGCCGAGGGGGACCCCTGGTGGCGCTGCCGGGGTCCCCGCGCCCCCCGCCCGCCGTCGGAGCGGATTTTGGGGTCCCCTCACACCCGCCTGGCCAGCTGTGACCCCCGCCGCCTCGCACAGGAAGAGGGTCAGGATGACCTGGGAGATTTCTCCATGATGATTGGAACAGACTTCACAGTGTTTTGCCCAGACCAAATGACTCTGGCACTGGAAGACAGTGCCATATCCCACCAGTCCGTGTGCCCACTGCAGCTGACTCGTTCCGATATTTTCAGGCAGTTGGGCTACTCGTGCTCACTTTACAGTTCAGTCTGACAGAAAAGCAAAGAAGGTTTCCTGCTCCTTGACACAACCGTTCTATCCTATTTCAGGTTTGGATGGTGGGTTCTTCCAACATTGGAACGATCTCAACAGGACTCTGGCTGCTGTGCAACAAGACCTGCACTCAGCTGCCAGTTAGCAGTCAAGATGAGGGTAAGTTACATGCGCATTTTCATCGTGGTGAATCACAGGACGTTGATGAGCACTGCCAAGACTGAATCCTGACCTTCTCCAATCTATTCTCTATTTTTGACAGCTTCCCTCAAAGCCGTGCAAGCCTTTATGATCCTCTCAATAATTTTCTCCGTTCTGGCGCTTGTCGTGTTCATTATCCAGCTGTTCACCCTGGAAAAAGGCAAACGTTTCTACATGACTGGAGCCGTCATGCTGGTTTGCTGTGAGTGTTGCATCTGCACTGCACGCCCTGCCGTGGCTCCGTGTGTGTTCCGCTGCCTCTGTGGACACAAGTAGCCACCAGGGGAGGTTGTCAGCCAGCTAAATGTTTCCAGTGGCCCAATTTTTGTTACAAAACAAAGCACTGGGGAATTGGAAAGTGTTGCGTTGGGATTTTTTTTTTTTTGCTCTACATAATGAAAGTATTTCCAGATTTTCATTAGGAAATCCCAGTGGGTTTTGCAAAATATCTTTGAAAGACAACAAAAAGGATTCAAGTGTTTGGGGGGAGCAGGGGAATAAACAGTTAGACAGCTACTGCACATGGGATTCAACACGTAGCACCAAACTGTCATCACATCTTATTACTGATTTCCTCCTAACAAAGGTTTATTCCTCATGGCACCCACTAAACAAGCCCCAAGTGTCTTATGTCATCACAGCTGCAAAAGAAATCTTCCACAAATAAGCCTAATGGGCAGCAGCTCCTCTCTCATATGGCACAAGACATGCATTACAATCTCAGGGGTCAGCAGTACTTCAGAAGTCTTGTGGCAATGCTGGTTTCTGTGCGTTTTCCAACTCTATTTTCCCTCTTCCTTCCTACAGGGATGTGCATTCTGATTGCAGTCTCCATTTACACAGCTCGGTTCACAGGCACAATGGTGTACTCCACAAATCCTCACCATGGCTACTGCTTCATATTGGCCTGGATCTGCTTTTGCTTCAGTTTCATCATTGGCATCCTCTACCTTGTTCTTAGAAAAAAATAAGGCTGATAGGTGTCCAGGGGAGAGGGCTGGCTACTGGGAGTCGGGAAGAATTACTCTGCTGAGAGAACTGTTGGGCCAATAGACAAAACCAGCTATCATTATCACCACTGCCACCACAGAAGAATCAATAACAAAGCTATTAGAATCCTCAGAAACTCCTTCACCAAAGAGAGGGAGAAACAACTCCTACTGATCTAGCACTTCTGTGGCTAGAAATCCACAACTGACCCAGACAGATCTCCTTTTCTGCAAAGTTGTGCCATACCTTCACAAAGCTTCAAGCTCAGCAGCAATGATTAAAGGGCATCACAAAAACAAGGGCTATATCTTTTTACCTTCCTAGGGCCCTTCTCACTTACATTTGAATGTGCCTTGTGGGTTGGGCAGTGAGGACTATGACCTCTTTATTTGTCCATTTATACAAATAAGATGGGCCTTTTCTTACATTTTCTAATATATATATATATATATGCACATATGTGAACAGTAAAGACATTAAATTAAGAAAAAAATAGAAATTGGATTAATTTTGTATTAAAATATCTACAAAAATAAGGCAGCAATTTTTTTTTTCTGTTCTGTTTTCTATTTGATATTCCGACGATCGAATAGGATACAAATAGGAATGGCAAATATACAAGCATAGATGATGGAGAGAGAGAGAGAAAAAAAAAAGTGTAGGGGTAAAGATATACAGGTAAGATGCAGTTGTGCAGTGGTACACATGCAGGGAGGGAACCATCTGGATGTGTGTCTACACTAAAATAATCTTCTGTTCAACTCCAGAACATGTTAACAGCACTGCTACATCGCAGATCCTTACTGAGACAAGTCCTTATCTGTAGTTAGGGCTTTTTTCCCACATCATCACCTGGTATATGACAGTGATTGAGTGCCCCACCTTGTGACAAAACTCATCTCAAAAGCAGATAATGGTTATCAGAGAAAATTTATTCCCTAATGAGAGATTAGGAGAGATGAAGCAGGGCTTGTGAGTTTTGCTCCTTGCTGCACAACCTTAGGCCATGCCCTTAACCTCATGCTTTTCATCTGCCAAATTCTTCCATAAAACTAGCTACCTCCCAGAGTTGCTGAGAGATTCTGAGTCCACTCTGTAACACAAAGTCCTCATGTGAAAGGCTGACATAGGAAAGTTCAGCATTGGTACTGCTGCAACCCAAAAATTTCTGTTAGTTTGAAGAATCTCAGTCACGAGAGGTATTTTGCAAGAGATGAGGTCAAAATTTCCTGTGACAACATTCACAGCTAAAAGGTAGAGAGTATAAAAAACCATGTTAGTGCAGATTGTGCATGGATACTATTTACCTCTCTCTCTTTCTGTTACATTTTCTTCTTACATAGACTTTACCAGTTTGGTGGATATATTCTAGTACTGTATGTCGGTGTTTCATTAACAAAGGTTATTTCATATATAGTCATTGTAAATATTTTGAAATGCATATTTTTAACATTGTGGGTATAAAAATAAAATCTGATTCCCTTTATAATAAAGAGTTCTGCTCTGTTTAGTTTTATTTTCATTAGTGTTTCACATATTTGTTAGCAGAAGTATTTGCTGTTCTTACTGAATCACAGCCCACCCCTTTAAGACAATGCAGAACTACCATGTTGTTTTGCATGCCAGCATATGAGATTTCCTGTTCTGAAGGGAAGTAAGAAGCAAAACAACTCTCAGAGCTCCTATTTCAGGCTGCCTGCAAGCTCAGGCGGACAGAGTGAGTAGTGGTATCATTCAGTCTCAGTGGCAGGCTTTGCTTCACACCCAGGAAAGCTGGAAACATACTTTCTCACTCTAGCAGAATCTCATCTGTCCAAAAGCAAAATCAGCAAGGTGTTTGTCTGGGTCTCACAAGTTGGTATAGCTGTTGCCTCTCAAGTGTTGTCTGGCCAAACACCTCTGCAGTTCTAGAGCTTGAGCAGAATCCAAAGCCCAGGACACTGGCAGTTCTCAGAAAACTTGGGGCACAATCTTGCGAGCTGTGCGGTGAGGTAAGATCTAGCAAGAAACAGCTGTGTAGGAAAATTTTCTTTATCCATTAATCTTCCACAGGAGAGCTAAGAAATGCTAATTGAGGGTGGAACAGTGACATGAATCTTAAGGAATCTGAAGTTTTACCAGAGCGGGACCTCTTACAGCAGGATGTGAGAAGGGCTCACAGTGTGTCATGGGTGGACACTTGTCTTGGTCCCAGGAGGACTCACAGAATTATAGAATATGCTGAGTTGGAAGGAAGCAATCAGGATCTTCAAGTCCAACTCCTGGCCCTGCACAAGCCATTCCAAGAATCACACCATGTGCCTGAAAGCATTGTCCAAATGCTTCTTGAACTCTGCTGGGCTTGGTGCTATGAACACTGATTCCTGCTGTTCTTCATTCTCTTGGCACTCCTAAAAGTGCATGGTAACCAAAGACCATCATGCCAGTGTGGACAAGGCTAACACTGACAGGTGAGACATGAACCACCCACTGAGGTGGGAGTACTGAGGGAAGCTAAGTCAGTGAACCTTGAAGAAGCACACCCACTGCTAGGCTGGTATTCGTGTCCTGTTCCTAGCATGCTACAGATATGACAATATGATACCTCACAGGATGACAAGGCAATGCCTTGTTGGCATGACCAGGACAGGTTATAGGCAATGGTCTCAATTTTTGAACAATGATCTCCAGCATTTGTGTCTCCATAGACTGTTGGCATTGATAGCTTAGAAAGGATATGAAGGCTACTGGACACTCTGGGTTGCTTGGTTTGCCTGAAAAAATCACTTGGGCTACTAAAGGATCAGTACCCTAATCTATTGGTGGAAAAAGTCACTGAGTCCCCAGCATCTGACAAACCTTATTATCTGGTCCCTGAAGTACAATTCATTGCAAATGAGACAGTCTTTGCTCCACACCAAGTAGCTCCCGCCACCATCTTCTGAATCCTGTTACATTAGGGGCTCACAGGCACGAAATTACATTTGGCACCACCAAGACAGAACACATCAAATAGAAAAACAGATGCCAGCAAATATGGATCAATTACAAAACATAAGGAAGCAGAAAAGGATAGGAGCAAATAGCACTATTGGTTGTGTCATATGACAGATGTTTGCTCAAAAATCATCTTCAACACAGCCTGAAGTGACACTGACCCAGTACCACATGGACTGTGAGATGCAAAATCATGTCACTTCTGCAAAAGCCATTACAGGGATTTCAGGGACCAAGTTTCATAAGGCCCAGGACCACAGCTGACTCTAGCACTTCACAGCAGAGTCCTTGGACTTGGAAGAGGAGAAACAGAGAGGAGAAATTCCCACGCCTGAGGTTCAACTGCAGAGCAAAAGGATTCAAAAGGATTCTCCCTCCCTAGTTCTTTTCTGCAGGTCACTGCAAGGAGAAAAGTGTTTGACACAGACAAACAGCTGACTAATTCAGGGCATTGGACTACAGTAAATCAGCTGCAGAAAGAACTAAGAATGAGGGACAGCCAAGGGGGCAAGACCTTTTGGACAAAAGACATTCTTGCTCAGACCAGAAAGTCACACAATGTAGGCTTAGAAGAAGTAGCCCAATAACTGGTCACATTAAGGGGTTTGAAAGTATCTCTACATATTCATGGGTGTGTTGCAAAAGCCACTGCAGACGCCTTAGGGGAGAGCCCTGCAGAAGCCCAAATCGGGCAAGCAAAGTAAGTGACTCCTGGCTTGATCAAAGGGCGATGACAGCACTGTGAACACAAAGGCAGCAGCACCTGCTGCATTTACAGAATGTGGCTGACTGCCAGCACACCCAAAGTAGAATAATGACTTGATTCCTTTGCAGCAAAGACAGCAGAGAAAAACCAAACCACCACCACCAATAACAAAATACAAAAGCCCCCAAACCAAACTAAATAAAAACCAAGTGTGCAAGGAAGGAGGAGCTCATGGGAGGTATCAAAGATGAAGCTAGGAGTGATGTAAAAAACTACGGTTTGCTTCCAGCACTAGAATAACTCTTCGCTGCTGGCAACCTGGGTGCAACTAGCCCAGGAATCTTTTAACAGACAAAAGTAAGGTGAAATCAGCATGACATATTATCCCACACAAAATATATCCAGTCCAGGGGGCAGCCTGGAAATGTATGCTGTAGTTGTACTAGCTGTAATTAGAAGGCAACCTAAACTTGCGATTATTTATATTTGCAGCTCTGTCTGCTCAGATAATAGGAGCAGTCAGGGTACCAGTTGATTGTTGGAGGAACTGGGAAGGAATATTAATTGCAGGCCCTCTGTTCCCACATTGCACAGTTGGTGAGGTGCATCACTGCAGGCAGCTCAGCTCTCCCAACATCGTCAGCACCATAGTATTGAATTAGATACACTATGAGCTGATGCATGATGACAAATCTCACGTTGCACAATTCACTCAGTATGTGGGTATCTGGTATAAATATACACCTTGTCATCTGTTACAGTGCTTAGGAAACCTGATTGCCTTTCTGCTCAGCCTAGCATGGAAGGCTGTAGCTGGCAGCTTTCCTGCGTTCCACCCCCTCTCAGGTTTCTCATGTGAGCCAGGTTAGCCAGAGACCAGAGGGGTCAAGCCACAGCAGTTGCCTCAAGGCAAATCCAGAAAGCACGTTCCTCAGCAGAGATTTATGAGAAGCCAAGATGCGTCAACGGATCTCTCAAGCTAATTTCAGTATCGAGGTTTTGATGACAAAACTGGATCTAAGGGAAGAGCTCTATCCTGTGAATATGGTAACTGTCATACAGATGACCTCAAGAACATAACACAGTCAGAAGTGCTAAATAAGGGGGTTTTAGGGATGCTTCTGCTTCTGTCAACCTTCCAGATAAATGTATAGGTGGACAGAAGACTTTTGGAGTTCACAGAGGGATGGGACTCTTTATGCAGAGTTTATGGGGCATCATAGATTTCCTTCTCTGGAAGCAACTACCATAATAAATGGTTTGTTTCATTGATGTGCTCACTGCAGAACTTTTTGGGCCTTGCTCTGATGATAACATGGAGCTGGAGTAGCTGACCTGTAATTTGGTGAGTAAGAGCATTTCCTAGGGCTTTGGGAGGACGGGGGAATGTATAGTTGTGTGAGACAGGAGTATCAACCAAATATGCACTGTCTTGTTGTGAGAGCCCAGAAACCATAAATGCACATGCCAAGGCTGCTTAGCCAAAAAAGCAAAGAGTACTGCTGTGGGCATGGCCTGTGAGGGATGGTGTCAGCATGCCACAGGGGAAGGCTGTGAAAGAGGTTTCCATGTGCTTCTCACACTGCAGCCATGACAGACTTCCCCCATGCTCCTGGAGAATGCAGGTCTCCCTGGGAACTGCTGACAGCCCATGAGTCCTAGTGGTTGTCGGAACCCAGGACATCCCTCTGGCTGCCCTGGGTGGTCCAAGAGCTTGGTAAGGGGTCTGGAGACCTTGGCACAGGGTCAAAAGTGAGAGTTCCTTTGATCTCAGTCCATGGGAGAAATTACTAACCTTGTGTGAAGATTTACAAGCCAGGACAGTTTGATCTGAATAAAGTTAATTTATCACAGGGTGTAAATGTAGTATTTGGGGGTTTAGAATGGGGGTTCAAGAAAGGCAAAACGGAGGAATCTGGGCATGTCCCTATCCTTTTGTTTCTTCTTCTTGTTCTCCATCTTCTGCTGTGATGGTGGCACTTTCAGATTGGATTAGAGTAGAAGTGAACTGTTTAACACAGGTGATAGATATTGGTAATTAATTGTAAATATGGAACATGTAGCATTTAGTATAAAAGTTAAGACCGCCCTGCCAGTGGGCAGTCGGCTCCTGACCCTGCTGCAGCAAGGACCTTGGCAGGGCAAAGAAAGAATGTAATAGATAAGAAGCAATAAACTGTTATGGGTTAACACAGTTTGGTTTTTTCTAATTGAAGACCGCCCTATGGGGATCTTTTTGAATTCCTTTGAAAAAAGGGTGGGCTTATCAGAGGCCAGTTCCTGGCTATTGGCATGTAGTTTGATCACTAAGAAAACAGTATGCGATTTTTGGAAAGTACACTATGTAAGGCTCAGGATGTGTTGGAACCGTCTCTCTCCTCTCCGGGCGAGCACCAGGTAACATCGTGCAGCGGCTGCCGCACGGGGCCGGGCCTG
>VZUI01049050.1:0-18935 GCA_013401135.1 Cettia cetti | reverse complement strand
CTATATACTATATACTATATACTATATACTATATACTATATACTATATACTATATACTATATACTATATACTATATACTATATACTGTATACTATATACTGTATACTATATACTGTATACTATACACTATAATCTTAAACTCTAATTTTTCACCTGTGATATCACACAATTCCATTCAAACCACACACCCACAATCTCAGCACTATCAGTTAACTTTGGGAGCCTTTTCCACAGGCTCAGGTTAAATGCAGTGTTTGTTTGTTTTGGTTTTTTGTTTTTGTTTTTTTTTTTTCTTTTGAGAGTCAAGGCTTGACAGCACAGAAATTCCAAAATTCAGTTTCCAGGGTTCCAGCATCACCTCACACATCTGGCAGGGCTGGCTCTGGAGTGATGCTCTGCCTCATCTCCCTGCACCCAGCCACGGGCAGCAGGAGGGAGGAGGGAACTGTCTCTTTGTATATTTTGCACTGCAACCTTTTGGGGTGGAAAATAGCTCTGAGCACCAAAAAAGAGAAATAAAGTGCATTTTAATGATATGTGTCTTATGTCTGAATGAGCATCTCAGATTACAATATCATTTGGCTCCATGTGAGGAAATCCAGCCAGTGAAAAATGTCCCATCATCTCCTTCTACGTTAATACACATATTTATGTTTTAGAGCTTAAGTTTCAACCGTTAGGTTTTTTCAAAAGTAATTAAACTAGGTTTCAAATGAGGAAATAACCTCATGTACTCCCTGCTCACCAACCACACATGAATACTAAAGAAAGTGGTCAGAAACAGATCTGTTTGTGAAAAAAAATTATAAATTAATTAGATGCAGTTTTTCTTCCCTGCAGCTTCATTCAACCTTTATATCAAAAACAACATGAAATGCATCTGGGTTCATTTGTTTAAAAATTTCCTTTGAACACATCTCCATCTCCATTTAAATTAAAAAATGTCTTAGCACAAAGAATAACAAAAAGCCTTCTGTGCAGGAATACAATGAGTAATGAACTTCAAATCATATCTGCATGAAAAATTGTCAAGTTGGATATTGTTTTTCCACATGACCTGTTTTTTTCTAATTATTATATTTTTCCTGGCTCTGATTTTATAAACAGTGGCACCTCTCCCCTTAGCTGGCTCTAAAAGAGGTTCATTTAATCTTTGACATTTCCTATTTCACAGGCTGCTTTGCAAGTGTCACACAATAGAGCTTTGTTGGTCTCAGTTTAATTAAACACCATTTCCCTGCTTAAAGTAGCAGAGGCAGTGACACTGCAAAAAGTTCCTTTTCTGCTTGAAAAATAATACAGTGTCAGTGAATAATTAAAACATACAAATCAGCAGAATTAATTAACATCCTGAACACTTTTAAGTGCTTAAGTGTCTTTATTTCTGGACATTTCATTTGAAAGGGATTTTGGAGACTGACAGGATTAGCAAGTATCATTTTGGGGATGTTCTTTGGGGTCATGGGCAGGAACTCTCCCATTTCCCAGCAGCCAGGTGAGGGTCTCGAGGTCACTGGATGTGGAATCCTGGTCCCTGTTTCCTCTGAATATGCAAAGGACAACTCCCCATGCCAGGGAGTTGCAGCACCTGGAAAAATGAATCCTGGAGGAGCCAACAAGATTCCAGTGTGGTTAAGATCCATTCTGATTTTCTGGTTTCTCCAGGAAAAACCCAGAGGCTGTGGCTATTTTCCAAACAGTGCTGTACCAGCCACAGCTGGGGAGGCCCAGAGAGGGTTCCCTCATCACCTCCCCTTCCCTGCATGGACTGAGGACCCCCAGCCCCACTCCCACCCTGTCTGCACAGCACCTTGGGCTCCCAATCCCTGATTCCTGAGCAGCTCACACGTCCCTGCCCAGTGACCCATCAAAACTCAGCACAGCCATTCCCATACAAAGCCCATCAATATTTATTGGGGTAATTTCCACCCAGCTGAATAATAGAAATTGGAGATGAAAAAGCCAGGCAGTGGCAGCGGTGGGAAGGAAATTGGGTGTTGAAGTTCTCAGTCGAGTGCCTGGAAGTGGCTGCTCTCAACGCAGCTTTGTGCCTTTCATCCTATTGCACCTACCTGCTCCAAACCAGTTCTTCTTCCCCTTTCATGAGTGCACTTTTCAAATGATAATGGGCTGATGTCATGACCTTGCTGAAGCAGAGACTGCCGTGCTAAAAATATTAAAGCTTTTCATCTGAGTCCCAGACGGGTTTGCTGGTTTTTCTCTGAACCTTTCAAACACATTGATGTCACTGTAGAAATGAACTTGCCCCTTTCTGGCTGTAATATGATAATCCACCTCCAATCCCTGTGAATTTTGATTTCATGACCATCGGGGCTGTGCAGCACCCAGGCAGTGCCCGTCAGACTGGGATGCTCCACAGCAGCACACACAGCACCAAGGGCAGAGACTTGAACTTTTCCTACACATCCACCCTCCCATCTGTTTTTCCTCTGCCATCCCTGGCACTGGAGCAGGAAATCCCTCAACTTTTACAGCAATTATTGACTTTTTTTACACTGAACTCCTGAGAGCTCACAAACCTGTGTCAGAGCACATCCCAACCTACAAAAGCTGGGCAAATCTGCCCCCAGGACACACCCAGTTCTGACCTCTGAAGGTTTTCCAGGAAAAATTCATCCCCTGGGATGGGTGGTCTCACCATCACAGAAGGAGCCTTTTTCTTGTGGTACTTTGTGGAAATCTCAGCTTTTCAGATAGGAAAGGTGGACATGAACACCTCAGGGTAAAACCGGTGATACAGAACCAACAATAAAGTTCTTGTCTACCGCAGTCTCCAGCAAAAAGCTCTGAAAAGGAGTCAATGTTTTCCTTAGATAACTGATAATAGTCTGGGTATAATGTGCAGCCAATTTAATACTTAACTGCTTTATGCCTATAGCAGGTGTTTGTTTAAGGGAGATTTCACAGTACAGAGAGAGGTAAATAGCAGATTTCTTCCTTTAATGGGCCTCAGGCTCATTAAACAACATTTCACTTTCTCCTGCACAAGGTTTTTATTCATTAAAGGGATTCACTCTATTTCCGAGGGTGGTTTTTTTCTCCTTTAGTGACAATTCACCTAATGTGCTGGAAGTTGTGCATCTGAGTGGGGGACAGGCAGCCACAGTGCCTCTGCTCCCAGCCTGGGTGCACTTCTACCTCCTCAAGTGGCTCCTCTCACTCTAACAACACAACTTGACAAATTTCGTGTTTTCTGGATTAATTCTTTTCTGAAAAACAAATTGTATCTTCAGAAGGCTGTAATTTGCAACCTCAGAACAGTCATGTCAGCAGTTGCAGAAAAGCAAAATCAAATTTATTTTTGGGATGGAGCAGCTCAAAATTCAAACTGAAAAATCTCCGCCAAATCTTTGAGTTCTGTTTCATTTTTCTCCTGACAATGATCATTTGTCTTCTCTTGCCTCCAAAATCTGTGCATGAGCCTATTTCTTCAGGACAGGACTCTGTGGAATGGGGACAATTTCAGGCACATACAGTAGGAATTACCTGGGCAAGAAAGAGCTGTGAAATAAGGAAACCATCAGACACTGAAGGAGGCAGTAAATGCTCTCAGATGTGTCATCTGGGTGTGTGTTTTATCTCTTAAACCGACAGTTCTTCCTCAGGAACCTGCCCTTGCCGCCACTTGGCCTGTTTGTGAGCCCCCATGGACATCACTCAGAGTGCAAAACTCAGAGTTTAATGCTTAGAATATTGTAATAAATAAAAAGCAAGATGGAGGATTTAGGGCAGAGGCTGAGTCCTTTTTCACCTTCTTCTTCATGGGCCTGGGTGGGATTTTGTAATTGGGTAGAAAAATCCACATTGTGGGCCACAGGTGTTTGGTTATTGGGTTAAAAGTAAAAATAATTGAGGTGTCATTTCTTAATTGGACAGTTTATCCTTAAAAGGCCTTGTAGAGAGAGATGGGGCTCCATTTTTAGTTTGTTAGCCAGAAGTGCTGTAGAACTCATGGTTTGTGAAACTGTAATGTAGACAAGAATTAATAAACATCTGAGTCCCAACAAAAAATATTGTCTTGAGCATTTAATCCCGACCCTGGCAAAAAGAAGATAAACCACAGCATCCCCCACCCAAACATTTGCAACTCCACACTAAGGACCAGGCAGGCTGTGAAGGCAGCTGCCCTGGCAGGATTTGTCCTTCAGAAAATCCAGGTGTGCAGATGCAGCAGGATGTCCTCTCCAATCCCCTCTGCTCTTTCATCACCCTCCTCTCACCATGTCCTGCTGCTTCTGCTCCTTGAGGTTGACTTAAAGGGAAACCATGAAGGCTCCTCATTCCTGGTCTCCTAATTCTCTGATGTTCACAGGGCCTCGATGGGATTTGCTGAGCTAAAAGGCACCTGAAAGGCAGAATTAGAAACAGCTTTAGGTCCACCAGCACAGACAACTGCAGAGACACAACTGCAGTAAACATGGGAAGCTGTTGGAAAATCACAGAATCACAGAATCTAAAAGGTTGGAAAAGACTTTTAAGATTATCAAGATTATCAACTAGCACCACCTCCACGTTCACCACTAAACCATGTCCTCAAGTGCCACATCCACTCACTCTTTGAGCTCTTCCAGGGATGGTGATTCCACCACTGCCCTGGGCAGCCTGTGCTAGGGCTGGACAACCTTTCTGTGAAAAAAAATAATTTCCTAATATCTAATGTAAACAACCCTGATGCAAAATGGTACGTATTTTGCTGGTTATCAAAATTAATTTTACTGCCAAAGAATTCAGCCCAAAAGCCTTATTCCCCTGAAACTTGCTTCATGTTTTCTCAACTAACTTGTGATGCAATAATAGCTCCAAATAAACCCCCCCAAATCCTGTGTGTGAGCTCTGCAAGAGCTGAGGAGAATTTTTACCCACCTGGGTTCAAAGGTGCAGCTCCTGAGCCACCACAGGACTGTGGAAGCAGAGGTGCTGCTCAGGAGATGTTCTTCTGTCTTTGGCTTCATTCTCTAAATGTGAAAAATAAATCTTATAAAAGATAAGAGATAAATCAATAAAAGATCAGTGTGTAAATCTATTAAAAGATCAGAGGCAGCAGCTCAGCCACACCATCTACAACTCCATTCACTGGAATAAAGGTGTTTCTTCTGAGGAAAAGAAAAAGCAGTGAACTAGAAAAAGAGCTTTGAATTAATGGCCATATAATTTGGCAGTGGGATTTGAAAGTTCCCGATCAAAGAGAGATTAATGGTCCAGATTAAAAAAAAAAATACTAAAAGAACCAGATGCTCCATGTTTGCACACTTGGCAGAGCACTGGAACCAGGCAGGAACAGCCCAAGGCCTTGATGGGGGGCTGGGTCTGCCACAGCCTCCACCACCAGCAACTCAACCCAGCAGTTTAATAAAAAGTTCCAGCAGCATTTCTCTTGTGTCCTTTATGGCAGAGTTTAGGATTAGGTTGCTGTCTAAAATTCTTCACAACTTCAGGCCTGTGGGAAGCAAACAAATACTGGAGGAGACAAATTGTGATGGCACCATCGTTGCTGGTGGGGTGCTCAGCTCTTCCACAGGACCAAATTTCCTGCACTGAAGAGTTTGGCAGGTACTTTGTGAGAGGAAAAAAAAATATATATATAAAAGTTTTCCCCATTCTTTTTTTCCTGAGGAAGAAAGGCCTGGAAAAAGCCTTGTGAGAATGAAATATGACAATTAAGAGGATGCTGACTTAGCTCTTCCAGCTGAAGCACCTTCTTGTTTGAACACATTTGAGCTTTCTTTTTCCTTCAAAGCTAAGCAGAAAAAAAATTAATGATTTTTTGGGGGGGTCAAATAAACCATTTCTTTTCATTCACCCCTGAGACTCTCAGGTTTATGTCAAGCAGCTGACAGTGATTCCAAATTGAGAAATATTTCATAGAATCATAGAATATGTTGAGTTGGAAGGAACCCAGAAGGATCAAGTCCAACTCCTGAAATAGCATGCTGGTGTTTTTTTAGCACTGATAACCCAGCACAAACTCTGGGCTGGTCCCTCCATTACTTCCTCCTGTGACTTCTTGCTGAAGGAGGCACTGCTCACTCCTCTTTGTGTCCCTGCCTGACCCACAGTGATCCCCCAGCTGAGCTCCACCTCAAGGCTCCAAGGATTTGTTGAACTATGGGCTTTCAGCTGCTGGAAAAGTTGGAACACACCAAACATATGCCTGCACATATCTGTGGATTCATCAATCTGTTTAAGTTGAGAAACCGTGTGAAAACTCAAGAGAATACAAGGATTTGTTGCGTTTAAGTTAAATTCTTCTTTTCAGCTTTTTGGTTGTGTATTTAGTCAAATCATAATTATTTTTTCATGTTTTATATCTCAGCCAAGACAATGAGTTCATAAAACTGATTATTTTCACCTCACAAGGCCACAAGGCTTTGATGGAGAGCTGTGGCCTGAAGCTGAGGGATGCACAGGGAATCAGGGACCTGCCCCTCTCCAGGCAGCTCCTGTGAAATCCCCCTTATCACCATGACCCCCTCATGTCACAAAGGACCTTCTCATCACTGCCCACCCAAACCCTGGCAAACACAGCAGCCTCAACTCTGGAGGTGCAGAACCAGCTGTGACCCCAAACCCCCTCATCAGGAATCACACCTGGGGCAGGTCATGGGGCCCTTCAGGACCAGCAGTGGCCATTGCAGCTCCAGAGCTTCCAAATTGGAAATCCAGTGGCAAAACCAAGAAGAGGATGGTGAATTCCCCCTGTGTTTTCCCATGCCTGTCCCTGCTGTGGGTATGGAAAGCACCACAAGGCTTTGGCTGCGTGGAGGAAAAGCCCACACCCACGGCAGGGTGACACAGCCAGGGTGGGAGTGTCACCCCTGGGAGGAGATTGCTTCACTTGCAAGGGCCTCCACATTGGGAGGGTGTCACTTCAGAGTTTCTTAGGAAGTTGGGCTCTGATTTTAAGAGTTAAACTACTTGGAAAAAAAAAATAAAAATCAGGAACCAGAACTTTAAATAGACACAGAATGTCTGAAGTGATGAAATCAGAGGGAGAAACACAAAATCATCAACTCTGACCAGTGCCCTTGCACCCTCAGTCTGAGTCAGGGGACCAGAATGACTTCATATGTCACACTGTGCCCACAGCACCGTGTCTGCACTGGTGTGAGTCACTGCTGGGGACACAGGGACGGGCTCTCCATGCCTGGGGACATCTCCTGAGGTACTTGATGTCAGTGGGGATGCTTGCAAGACGAGCATGGCTTTCTCTTATCTCCATGGAGTCGTGGATTGCAAGGCCCAAAGGGACTGGCTTGGCTAGCCAGCCTCACCTCCCCCTGGCCCAAGCTCAGAGCTCTGGGTCCAGGTTTGAGAATCTGGAGGAGTGTCCACATTTGAGTCACAGCTGGGGACCCGAGGGGCTGCTCTGAGGGACAATTTGGACTCTAAATGGATGTGAAGGATGCAAAACCCACTTCCACCACAGCAGCCACAGGAACCGCTACAACAGGCCAGAGTTTAGAGCTCTGAGTATTTTAGTCTAAATGGGGCATTTCCAGTGCCTCTCATTACATCAGGGATCCTAAATCTGCCTAGTGTTAATTTGGAATGGTTGTGTTGAAGTTTGATGAACCAGCTCAGGCTCCTGCAAAGGGCTGCTTGGCCAGCAGCTGGGGTCACCTGTCCTCACAAGTGGCCAGGAGCTGGGGTCACCTGTCCTCACAAGTGGCCAGCAGCTGGGGTCACCTGTCCTCACAAGTGGCCAGCAGCTGGGGTCACCTGTCCTCACAAGTGGCCAGGAGCTGGGGTCACCTGTCCTCACAAGTGGCCAGGAGCTGGGGTCACCTGTCCTCACAAGTGGCCAGCAGCTGGGGTCACCTGTCCTCACAAGTGGCCAGCAGCTGGGGTTACCTGTCCTCACAAGTGGCCAGCAGCTGGGGTCACTGGTCATCTTATGAGCATCAGGTTGGCTCTGTGCAGTTTGCTGGCCAGGCACATCAGGTAGAGGCTTCATTCTGGGGGAAGAAAAACTAAAAAGGAAAGAAAAAAGAAGGGGAGGGAAACCCATTTTGCATACTGACACGGAGAAATAAACTTGGCTTTTCTCTGTGCTGTGACTCTGCAGGATGCTCAAATCCCAGAACTGCCCCCTCACAGGGGGATTTCTCCCTGTCCCAGCATTTGCAAGGAGCCCTGTCCCTGCACTGCTCAGCAGCAAAGGTCAATCCAGTCACTAATCCCAGGGCAAACAGTGGCAAAATGTGTCTGGGGCAGCGAGTGCAGCTTATCTGTGTTTGTGAGGAGGTGTCACCTTGCCAGTGCGGGTGTGTATCAACAGTGAATACTGGATATATTCAGTGTATTTCACTCCTTTCTCTTCCTTGTTCACAAATGCATTTGCTAAAGCACAGGACAAACGTTTCCCTCTGCAAAATTAACCATGTAAGGGAGGCCAAAAGAGCCTTTCCCTGTGTGCCAGCCCCCAGCAAGGGATCTCCTGGACCCACAAGTCCAGGCTGCTGTCTGTTCACACCAGGATGCTCCCAGGACTCTGCCCCAGATGGGGAGAGCTCACTCCCTGCAGGCTGCAGAGAAATGGAAGCTGAAGCTCTGAGCACTGTGCAGGAAGCTGAACCATCCTGCTAGGAGAGTGAGCCAAGCAAAAAGGTGGACACTGGAGAGCCACCCAGGGCAGGGAGGGTGCATTGAGCAGATCAGTTTGGCTGCAGTCCTGGCCCATGGTAGGAATCCCACAGCCTAAGGTCATTGATTTTGGCCCAAGGAGAGGGCAGAACCCAGTGCTGGCAGCTCTGGACAGGTGGGTGCTCATCTCTACCTTCTCCATTCATAGGATTTTTTTATTTGGGTGACTCCTGGCCAGGGAATGCCTCTGCTGCTGCTGTCCTTGGCAGAGGCAGCTCAGGTCAAGGCTGTGTGCAGGTCTTCAGTGCACCCTGAGGTGTTCTGGCTGCGACCTGGCACTGCCTCCATCAGGATGGCTTCAGTGGCAGAGATTTGCTGGACTGAGACAAGGTTTGCTCTGTCCTCTGTGGAAGACAAGACAGACACTGCACTCAGAGTGCTTCTTTAAAACTTCAGAGGGCTCCAAGCATCAGGATCTTGTTGTCCAAAAGTCTTTCACACCTTTTCTCTTTAGTCTCCCAAAGGCAGCTCCACACAGCTCTGGGCTCTTTCTCTCTCTTCCTTCTCCAGTTCTGGCTCAATCCTTTCTGTCCCTAAGCACAGCCACCTCACCTTTTCTGTCCCCTGCATGACCTCCTGTCCCTTCTTCCTCACAGCATGGCCAGCAGACCCCAACTAATCCCAACTAACAACAACAACAACAACAACAACAACAACAACAACAACAACTAACCCCCAATAACAACCCAAACTAACTCCACCTAACCCCCTCCCAGCTCACTCTATCACACCCATGGCTGGCAGGCCAAGGCTGTTCCCACTCCTGGATAATTAACACAGCTGCAATATATTAAGGGTGAGATTGCTTTAAGTACTGTCTTTGTCTCCACACAGGCCTCTGGTCATGAGAAATCCCTTTTCTGTCCCCAGCAATGTTCCCACTGCCTGGTGTCCCCTGACAGAGCACAGGTAGGAGACACCTGGTGACACAGACCCCCAAGGTCACAGGGTTCTGCTCCTCCCTTCTGCCCTGAGGAGCAAATCAGCAAGGTCTGCAGGACAGGCTGGTCCTGACAGGAGACCTGGGACAGAAGTGACAAGCCAGGGCAGTTGGTGAGCAGGGAATGGTGAAGGTCTGGGGTGACACTGCTCAGATGACCTGGGGGTGTCAGGCCACCACATGTCCTCAAGGACTCCGTGTGTATTGGAGGGGTCACTCTGTGGGGGCTGGACAAGCTCACATAAGCAGGAGCATTGGGGTCTCCACCAAAGGTAGGTTTGAAATATTTCCTTTAGTCAATCAGGAGTAAAATTGTCTGAATTTCAACACTCAAACGTTGAAGTGACCACAGGTTATTTTAAAAAAATCCACTTTTTTATGTCATTTTGGTGGCTAAGAAGGGCTTGAAAGCCTGGAAAACTCATCCCAAAATCAAGTGTGAAATAAAAGTAGTTGGATCCCTGCCTTATCAGGAACAATCTCAGCTGACTGCTGGCTTTCAGCCTGGGTACTGGTAACACCTTATGGGTATGGGAAGGATAGTGTGGACTGAAAATAAATTTACAAATAATAAAATAAATTTTTGAAAAACTAGTGCATGATGAGAATACACTCAACAGACTACAAAATAAATGGAGATGGAACAGCCACGAGGATAAGGACAAAGGCCTGGAATTGCTGAAATACATCAGGAGCAAATGTACAGGCTGAAGATGCTACAGGATTGAAAAGGATCAGGTTGTCTCCTGCAGTCTACCGGGATTAACACAGCTCCCAGGAATTCAATGTTTTGTTACTATCTAGAAAGATAGTGGGAGACGCTTTCCCAGCAAGCTGAGATAACACACAAGTGTCTGCTCCGCCCCCAAAAGGAGGAGGGTGTCAAACTGCAATCAGAAAAAAACCCAAAGTTTAACTGATTGCTTAGAAACTTCAAAGTTAAACAGCTCCAATAACCCGAAACCAAGGGTCTGGAAGGGGGTGCTCCCATGGGATGATGATATTTTTAATAAATCTAGGAATGCCATGAAATATTTACAAGGCTGGGAGAAAACAAATGCTGTGGCAGCCTTCACATAAGAGCAGCAGGGAGGCACGAGGTAATGAGGGAGCTGTTTCCCTGCCATAAACACCTCGGAAGCTCAAGGAATGGCTGTCACGTAGGCTGGAGGTGCTGCTGGTCACATCCCATCGTTAAAAAAACAGCTGCTAAATAGGGTTTTCAAAAGAATGCAGGGAGGTCTGGAAAATCTGCCTTGTGGTGAAAAAGGTGAGGTGGTCAATGTGTTTAATTTATCTGTCTGTGGGATGCTGGAAAAACTCGAAGTGGAAATAAGTTGCAGTTAAGAATGGAAGTGAGAGACCTTTGCTTAGGCAGGAGCAGTTGATTTTGGCATGGGATACATTTTCCAGCAGGTAATATCTGTATACAAGGATTGCAGGGCTGGGAAAAACATTTCTGATGCATTTGGCTGAAGGGAAAGAAGTGGAGGAATCCATAAGCTGATATTCAGGCACTCACATGAGAAACTGGGGTCATCTCTGCTGGTCTCTCACTGCCTACAAAGGTCTTCCAGAAATTAGAGATTCAGCAGATTAATTGCAATATTTGGGAAGTATTTGTCCTCCATATCTTCATAAGGCATTATCTATAAAAATAAAGGTAATTCAGTCTTTCTCAAATAATTACTTCATCTCTCTAAACTTTACAGAATGCAAAGAAAATAAACTGTCTGAAATTAGCTGATTACACAACATATTTCACAGAAAAAATAATTAAAGCTGGCAAGAAACTGGAGAAATTTCCTCAATCAGGCAGAAACCACTAACTATGAAAGTAAAAATGAATCCAGCTGAAACTGTAATTTTTTGGAGCACGTTTAGTCAGTTTGGCTGTGGTGTCCACGGAGGCAGGCTGGCTGCAGGGGGCTGCTGGTGCTGTCTGTGGGAAGGGATGAGGTTGTGTTTTGTGGCCTCTTAGCACATGAAGCTGCTGATTGCTCTGGTTTAGGTAAGCTGGCAAACACTGACTCACAAAGCCCCACATTTCTTGTTGGAAATTCTTGTTTTGGGGACATCTTTGTAGTTCACACCTGGAACTGGGGCTTCCAGAGCAGCAGGCACAGTGAGAGCAGCCCCTGGCCCCAGTGCAGCCACCAGGGCCAGCTCTGGCTGGGGACACTGGGACTCCCCCAGGGACTGGGAAACAGCTTGGGCAGCTGTGATGCTGATTGACAGCTGTGATGCTGATTGACAGCTGTCTGTCTTGGAAACATCTGGAATATTCCCTGTTCAAAGGAAACGTAGAAAGTTTCAGCCCCTTTCAGACTGAAACCGAATTTCAAGTATTCATTTTCTTGGAAATCACACTTTCCAACCAAGTTTCAATTTCTTTTCTTAGGAGGTGTCTAAACCTTTGTCTCATGGGGATCAGCAAACAGGATTCTCCCCGGGGTTGGATCCAACCACAGATGGACCTGGCTGTGCTGGAACCAGGATCCCTGAGCAGGTGGAATTTAGAGAAATGCCCAGGCTCCTACAAACAAGAAACAAAATATTTGCATAAAATCCACTTCCCCTCCACCTGTGTTATTGCTGCCCTGGATGATGAAACACTGGCCTATTTCCATAACAATCAAAATGCCTGAAGAAATGGCCCAGAAGTGCTCAGGACTCGAGCACTTGTGACAGCACTGATAGGATCAGGAGTGCAGAGAAACCCTTGAGGCTCTGAGAAGAGAAGAAAAGGAGCTTTTCCATGTATATTTATTTCTGTTAACTCCTAATACCTTTGCTGCATTCTCCACCATGAGGACAAAGCTGTTAATGGTATTAAATCTTAAATATTTAATCTTAAAATCTTAAAAAAATAACTCTTGAATGCTACTCATTACACACTCCTATTAAAAAAAAATAAAAATCAGGGGGCATTTGAACTGCATGGACTCCCCTCTGATGTTATTAAAGCTCCAGGCTAAAATTATTTTCAAGATCACATGAGAAATATCTAACAAGAGAAGACTAGCTCAGGTTAAATTCATTTTTTGCTGGGGGTACACTGCACAGTAACTGCAGGATAGCTGCTGCAATCCATGTTTTTTTGAACAGTTACTTTATTTTATATCATGTGATTTGATTAGCTATCCTGGATGTGCAGGCACAGTTGTGAGCCCCAAGAGTGGGCTCCAGCACTGCCATGCTGCCTCTGCCTGCCCTGGTGTGTTTGCTGGTGTGTTTTCCTCTGCCTGGGCTGCAGCTGCTTCCCAAATGGCTTTGAAATTTTCTCTTCTTGTTTCTTGTGTCCCTTTCCCCAGTCCTGCAGCTGGACGCTCTCTCGGGTGCAACGTCAGGGAAAACAGCTCCAAATTAGCATTTTCAGAAGTGCAGAATAATGTCAGTAAGAGAATAGTTTCGTTCAAGGGGAAAAAACTGAACCACAAGAGCAACAAGACATGACAGAACATGGTTTCAATTCAGCTGTCTGTGCAACGTGAACTTCCACTTTCCAAGAAGCAGGAAAATGACCCAATTTTGCCTCTCTGCAAAGGCATTACGTTGATGTTTCACCTCCTGAAGACCCTGTTTCCCTGCTTCTGAGTTGTCTTTGTTTCAAAACTGTGAGAAATTAAGTACAAGAGGATCCATTGGAAAGAAAGCAACACCCTTGCTGTAGCTGCTGCACAGATGGCTGCACTGCTGGCCAGCCTCGTAGGTGCCTACAAAATATGAATTAAATGCATTTACTGCCATTCCTGCAGCTGAGCAGGGGAGCTGGAGCAGCTCTGCAGAGCAGGGACATGCAGCAAGGCAGGTGAGGGGGAAGTGTGCTCCCTGGGGCAGGAAAGGACAAGATATTCCCAAAGGTCAGGGCTGAAGGATGCCTGGTGCTGACTCTGATCCTCCATCCCTGCCCGTGATGGAACCAGGTGATCTTTAAGATCCATTCTGTGATTCTATTTCTGCTCTTACACCATGTTCTCACTGTGCTGTGCTTGGGCCTGAGCACACAAGTCAGGTGTGAGCTAGAGGGGAGTTTTATCAGCATATCCAAGCCTCAAACACTGACAGTGGAAAGTCAGATTATGCCCTGTTGTATGTCACAATTCTGTGATTCCGTGTCCCACTGCCAGCATCAAACAATCACTGGTCCTTTGGGTTTGAGGGGGTGGAAGAGACACTACCTAGTTCAGTGCCTTGTAAATTGACTGGAATGAAAAATAAATAGAGAGCCAAAAGCATCTGCTTTTGGATGGACAATTGCATGGGCACAGCTTCAGCTCACGGCTCCAATCTCTGGAGGGAGACCAGGCTGCTCTGCAAGCTGGGAATGCCAGGGCTGGGAAAGACCATGGGATGCAGAGATTTCCTTAGGAGAGAGTCACTGAAGTAGATAAGGAGGCACCCTCAGCACATTCCCTGAAACCCCGATGGGACACGTTAATTTGCATTTTCCTGCGGGAAAACAAAAGCATTTGGCAAAACTTGGGTGTATTCTACATATGGCAATGTGGGTTTATGCAACCAATCCCCACTCCAGAGCACTTCAGTAGAAGATTTCTGGATAAATACATCGGGACTAATGTTTATTTATCAGAGATAATCCTTCTGTGAGATAGGCACATCCCATCTGATGCTGGCCCCTCATAGGACCCTCCTCGGCTCCTCGCAGCTCCAGGCACAAAGCAGGGCCTGACTGCCTGGGTATCCTCAATGCAGCTCAACCTCCCTTGCCCCATCCCTTTCCTTCCTTCTAACTAATCAATTTAGGAAATTTAAGGTATTTACAGCTTGGGATCTCTTGTTTGTGGCCATGCAAATGAACCTCTGTCGGAGCTTGTCGGGGCGCTGGAATACACAAAGCCTTTGTGTTATGCTGATTGCTCACACCAGGCTCACCCTCCTGCCAGGCGGCTGATTGAGTTGCCACCTTCCCAAGTATCCTTTTCCCAGGCAGCTGGAGGGTGTGGTGCTACCAGCTTTTTTTTTTTTTTTTTTTTTTTTTTTTGTAGTGGCAAAGCCAGTTTGAGAAATTCCTGCCCCCACCCCTCCAGCTGTGTCAATACAGCTGTCTGGGGAGCTGTGTGGCAATTGGGATGGCTCACACGGGCACACACCGGGAATAACTGGGAGGAAGGATTTGTGTGCACCTGGCTGATGTCAGCACTGCGGTCAGAAGGAGCCCTGTGCAGCAGAGAAGACACAAAACTACAGCAGGAATGAGCAGCCAGGGGGTGGAAAATCCTTAAACCCACTTTCCCCGCAGTGAAAACCTGATGAGCTGACACCCTTGTGGGAATGCCAGCCCTCCCTGGCATCCCAGGCACCTGTAGGTCACACACTGGCTGCTCATCACCTGTGCAATGGTCAGCACAGGTCGGTGGGCTGGGGAAGGCTTCTCCTGGCTGCATGTCTCCAGGGCAGGCTGCCACTCCATGGAATTTCTAGAAGAGGTTCCTAGGGGATGTGAATGCCAAGAGAAGTTCAGAGATGGTTCTGATGCACCTTTAGGCTCCAGGGGGGACTTGCCCTCTGAAAACTCCTGGCCAGTGAAGCTGGAGAAGCACGAGGGTGTGGGTGACTCTGAACAGAGTGAAGAGTGTCCCTGGCAAACCCCCAGGGCCCCAACCCGGGGTGAGATGGATCAGCCACATTGCTGACACAGCACAGAAACTCAGCTCTCTGGAAGATACCCTGGAAAGGCTCAGTGGCTGCTAAAGATGGCCAAAGGTCCAGGAAAAGTAAAGTCTCCTGCAGGGAGGTGGCCACGCTGGAGAGCATCTCTTGACAAGTACAGTGGCGACCTGATCCCTCCTTGGGGGCACCCAGCAGAAAGGAGAGAAGGGGGTGCTCCCACCCAAAGGACTCACCCGCAGCCCCAGCCCCAGCAGCTGGTTTGTTCTTATCTCAGAGGAGCTCAGGTTTCCCCATGGGACTCTAAGGAAGAGGTCAGGATACCCTGGGTAAGGGATCTCCAAGTGAAGGTGTTTGCAGAAGGGGGAGGCTTAGAAGTGCTGGTTTTGCCCCTGAGTCAGGGCACGTGGGTTTGCAGCTGAGTCAGACGTGGCTGCCACCAACATGAGTGTGCTGGCAGTGGTGGCAGTGTGGCAGCTCTTGCAGCTGGACCCATTGCATGCTGTGACACACAGGGAGGCTTGGGTCATCACCATCAGCCTCACTGGGTCTCCTTATTCTTGGGGTGTGAATTTCTTCCTGTTTCTGAAAGGTTTGGAAAGCAGGGGGATTTTGTCTTTGAGTTTCTCCTGGATATGAGCTGTTCCTAATTATACTGGAGGAGACAATGGCCTCCTAAGATAATCATCAGCATGGGGTGATGAAAAGCACCTGCCCCATGCCCCTAGAGGGGAGCAGCTCTGAGAGCTGAAGGCTGGAAGTGTACAGGGCTGGCAGCACATCAGCTTGGAAGCAGCTCTGTAAGCCTTTGCTCTCCAGTGTCAGTGACACAAAGAACAGCTTTGCTCTCAAATGTGTGTTTACAGGTATCATTTCCTAGACCTGTTCTCCAGAGGGGAAGCTGAAAATCAGTTAAAAACAGACAACAGGGGAAGAGTTTTCCACCCTCACTGCAGGTGACAGCAAGCCACATTCCATAGCTGCTGGTCAAACAGCCACCAGCTTGTCCCTGGATCTAACAAGGCATTGAGTGCCCTACCCTGATGCTGTTGTGCACACAATGACACGGACACCGAGTTCAGAAGGCTGAGAAAATGACTCAGTTTTTCTGGGATGTGTCTCCCTTTTATACTATTTTACACAGACCAATTTGATTGGTGAAACAAGGACAAACCTTTCCAACCACACTGGAAGTCCCTCCTAGAAAAGAATGAAAACATAAGGTACAGTTAGAAAAACATGTCTTAATTCCAGAAAATCACCTGGGAAAGGAATTTCAGAAAACCAAAACATCTCAGCAAGAAACCAGGGCTACACTACCCCACCTGAGCAGTTTCCCACTCTCCTCTCCATCCATTCCCTCTCCTCCCTGCCCCGCAGGTCCTGAGGCTTCACCATTCCCCATCCTCGAGCATCACCCAGCCCCTCTCTGTGACTGTCTCCCTGCTGGCCCACGTGGAAAGGATGTGAAGGCCACAGTAAACAGCAGCAAGCAAGAGCAGAGCAGTGGGTTATCCAGAGTGACATTTGAGAAACATGGACTAGTGCTGGCCCAGTGTGAGCAAGAGGCTGGACTAGAGATCCCCACAGGTCCCTCCCAATCACCACTGCCCTGAGTCATTGACTTCAAGAATTCAGATTATTTCTGTGTTTTCTGAGACCTGGTGTCATCTGGTCCCCAAGACATCAAAAAGTGGAACCAGCACAAGAATGAAGGTCCATAACATCTCCAGGAGCAAGCCAGGAAAACAAACCTCTCATCCTGCCATGAATTTTGTAACTTCAAGCTGAAACCATGAGAAATGATAGATGCGTGGGAAAAATTCCCATGAAAATAATTGGTCCACAGCTGTCAGAGAAATACAGGAAATTAGAAGGGTAAAATCACCATCCTGGGGAACAGCAGTGGCTTTACAAGCAGGCAAGACGGCCTGGTGAAACCATGGACCAGAACAGCTGAATCATGTAGGCTTTGTAAAATTTTTTTTAATAAATGCTGTCTGACAGAAGCAGCTCTGCAAGAAAACCACACTGGGTTAGGTTGGGTTACCCATACCTGAGACTCTGGGATTGTTGCTCTGTGCTGATTTTCAGGGTTTTATAGCAGAATTCATGAGATGCAGCAGATTAAAAAGTTATTGAGACTTTATCAAAACTGATTTCTGCTTTTTGTTGGCAAAGCTTGGGTACATCCTGATGGACAGCTGGGAAAGGGGCTCGAAATCAAGATGCAGCCAAAGAGTTCAGTGTCACTTGCATGTGTCAAAAGGAGAAGCAGCTGGGATCTGCACAGAGCAATGGGTTAAAAAGCTAATTGGTTTCTCCAGGGACCAAAAAAATGGTGCCAGGAGTTTTGAAATTAGCTGTGAAGATAAAAAGAGAAAGATGAGTGAATATGAGAGAATCCTGCAAGCATAAAATGAGCCTCCTTAAATGGGTTTTTACACAGAAACAGTGAAAAAGTGAGTGTAGCCAACAGGTTTGTCAACGAGCTTTGTGCTCAGCTGCCCACTGGCTGGTTAATATTTGGCAGAAATGAGCACTGGGCAGCAATGAATCCTGTTTGATTTGACAGGAAGCTGTGATTCATG
Organism: Cettia cetti; assembly: GCA_013401135.1. Lineage (NCBI taxonomy): Eukaryota > Metazoa > Chordata > Aves > Passeriformes > Sylviidae > Cettia > Cettia cetti. Next base: position 1,109 of record VZUI01049050.1, on the reverse strand, counting down.
TTCTTTGCACTTTTTTTCTGTTGAATATTGCCACTCTGGATTGTAGATGTAGACAAAAAGGAGGATGCACAGGGATGAGCTTCAGAGCAGGGACCAGCAGCTGTTTCTTGTTGGCTACAGCTCAAAAAGCCAAAACTCTGCCAAGCCAGCCCTAGTTCAGCTCTGGGGATGCCCCCATTCACAAGGAATGCTGGTTCATCACAAACTCAACCCACATGGAACCATAAAAAATTTTAGCTCTGAGCTGGATCTGAACAAGTTGCTCTCAGTTTTGCACCAGACCCAGGGCAAGGAACTTCTTAAGTGAACACTCATGTCACTGGTGTGTGCCCTGCTGTCTGTAGGGCACAATTTAACCTTTCTGATTGTTCCAGCACGTGCTGATGGCTTTGTGTCTTTCCTCACACACCATCATGAATGGTTTTGCACCTGAAAATTAATTTGAACGTGCATTTTGTTTCAACCCTTGATAGGAAGCAAAATGTTTTGCAGCTCAGGTCTTTGAGGCAGAAAGATAATGACAATTTTTGTATTTTTGGTTGAAATTAAAAATTGTCATCCAGAATTTCCTGACAGTGACCACATCTGGTCCACATACAGGAATAGAAAACCAAGTTAGGCTGCAAAACACAATTTTGGCAATCAGCAGGCCCAACAGAAACATCTCCCAAACAACCCTCTCTGAACAGTGACATTTGCTACCAGATTTATTTCCCATTAGCTGGCTCTGCTGATGGGCTATCGTCTCCATTGATTTTTTTTTTTTTTTTTTCATTAAAACCACAAGTGCACAATCCTGCCTGTGGGCAGCACACGCAGCCTGGCTGTTCCTGGGGCCTGGCTGCTCAGGGCATGGTCCTTGCTCTGATGCCTTGGAGTGGCTGCCTTGAACAGAGGCTGGACAAGATTAAGAGAATGAAAGCAGGTATTTATTGAAAGGCTTCAATAGATGCACCTTGGGCAGTCAAAAGTCTCCCAGAGGCTGCACCCAAGGTGGACAATAGTCACAAATTTTTTAGACAATTATGAGTTTGGTTCATTTACGTATCAGGGGTAAATCCTCCAATTACAGCTTCAGGTAATGAAGTAATTCACTCCAACTTTGCCCC